>QXDU01000139.1:0-204767 GCA_003717275.1 Protomyces pachydermus | reverse complement strand
TCAGCTGATACTGGGATTCCTTACTATGTTACTATGAGACCTTGCCACCTTTATATACTTGCGCTCATGGAAGCTGCTGGAACATTTGTTGTGTCCATGGAAGCCAATAGAACATCTGTTGTTCTATCGCTTTCTCTTGCTTTCTGTGTTGTTCCATGATGGTCGTTCATAGACGTGCGATTTGCCACTGCCGATCACGTCGTAAGATCTTGACCGCGAGTAGCATCACCTCCAACACAAATCTCTGTGGGTTTCCTTGTGCGCATCGTAAGACATGAACGATCTGCGCAAGCAATTCGTCTGCCATAGACCTGACTTGAGCTCGCGTCCGAACAGCATCTAGAGTCAATTGGTTGGTCTTCAGCGGCGCTCTGACGCTGTTAGCAAGGGCCGAGGATTCCCGGACGCCATTCTCGTCCAGAGGACCCCAACTACGCGAAGGAGGTGCAGACGAATGGGGTCCGGAAATCCTCGGCCCTTACCGAGCCGCTTCGCAAGCCTGAAGCAGTAGTCAGTGAGCAGCTCAGACCATCGAGCTTGCCGGTGGTTGACTTTTCTTGTTGTTGTGAAGAAATGCAAGCTCTTGCGAGATGTTCAGACGGTGACAGGATAAGCAGAACCTTCCAGAAATATTGGGGCCAAGTCTTGAAGGCGGTGGCGACAGCCAGTAATTCCTTGTGGTAGATCCGATAGTTATTGGAGGTGATGCTACTCGCGGTCAAGATCTTACGACGTGATCGGCAGTGGCAAATCGCACGTCTATGAACGACCATCATGGAACAACACAGAAAGCAAGAGAAAGCAATAGAACAATAGATGTTCTATTGGCTTCCATGGACACAACAAATGTTCCAGCAGCTTCCATGAGCGCAAGTATATAAAGGTGGCAAGGTCTCATAGTAACATAGTAAGGAATCCCAGTAGCAGCTGAACAGCGAAACACCTAAACACCCGAAGAATAGTTGACCTCATCAGAGACGCTGCTCTGGCTCAATACAATTCTACACTTCCACAAAGGGCTGTTGTGCTTACACGCGACCCTTGCGCCTAAGCTATGTTGGTAGGTGCCGAATACGTTTACTGTCCTCCTGGATTGCCCCGCGCTCGAAAGCATTGAATTCCCAAGTTCAAGCGGTCAGGACCGAAAAGCAGATTCATAGCGATATGCGGGAGCTGTCGATGCCCTTTAACGAAGAGCTCGAGACCCTGGACTCATCAGCTCTTCACAACTTGTCTGCGCGGCCTGACTCTGATGTATATCCGCTAGACAAGGGCTCTATCGGAACGCTGGTACTGAAATTGACCAAAGCCGAAGATGCTAGCAAGAAGCTGGCGCGCGCCTATCGCACTTGCTATGAAATGAGATATGGAGCTAGTCCGTCAGGCAGCAGCGACATCTCTTGCGCGCAATCACCTGTGCTGCAACCTGTAATCGAAGTGAAGGAAGTTACCAGCAACTGGCTGGCTTCTCGACCTTCGACGTGCCTCGAGTATCGCTGTATTCACAGCGTCGCATGTAATTTTCTTCTGGCGTATCTGTCAATTGTTGATTCGACAAGTCCACCGCACGGCACTAGCGTGGTGGTATATTGCCCTCTATCCTACTCTTCTTTTCTGTAGATTAACCAGAAAAAACTGATATCGTGCCTTTCTGTGAGCCAATGACAAGGGATTCTGACCCACTATCATCTTGAGCCCAAGTAGCGCAACAAGGTTCCCCGGCGTCTTCGTCACAAGTCAGCTCCTGCATGCATTGCCACGAAGTGCAATCCCAAATGCGCAAGCTACCGTTAGTGTAAGCAATCACGAGACTATTGTCCGTGAGACTGTTGGCAAAGCAGGACAAGTAACATTCCGAACGAGCGATCGATGTGCTCGTCGTAGATTTTCCCACATCCGAAACAAGGTCAAACGATGAAAGATTGAGGCCGTCGGGCGAAACCAGCAAGTGGCCGGTTCCCAAGTAAATCATCTTGAGAGAAATTGGAAGCTGAGTAGCTTGTCCGTCACAAAGTTGGCGGACGACCATCCCATCAGATCGCCGGAAGAGCACGACGGTTCCATTATTGTATTGCACAGCAACCTGGTCCTCGATGGGGTCGCCAAGCGTACTGAGAGAGGTGGGCAGAACGTTCTGAATCGAACCGTATTGAAGATTGAATAGCCGGGGAGCCTCAGACCATGGTGACCAAACACATATAGTGCCATCGTCTGATGATGAGTACAGGCGATCCCCATCGAATGCCAAATGGCATATTGCAGCAGTATGTCCATGCAGAATCAGATCTGGCAGTAAGTCGGGCTGGAACTCAGCATGCTGGGCAAGAATATCGAGCGGGATAGACCAGTGTCGCACCGTCCCATCCTCTCCAGCGCTAAAGAAGCACAGCTGTGTTGGTGTGGTTCTATCAGTGTCTTCGACTAGGCAGAGAACAGCGTTAGTATGCGCTCTCAGTATCACACCAGGTTCTTCCTGAGACCATCGGTAAATCCTGATTGTCGCGTCTGTGCTGGCAGTCACAAGACAAGAGTCAGCAAGTCGTATGGAGATGATGGCATTGACCCTATCCAAATGACCACGTAGACGGCCGTGTAACCGCAGCGGTTCATCGTGGTTGGTGTGTCTTGCTTCATCTTGAGTGTCCCAATTTTGCATCACGACTTGCGACTCCGCTTGTAGGTTGCCATTTGCATCAAAGATATGACTGACGCGAACGTCAGGCTCGAGTTCGTCTTCGTCAGTCAGAAGGGGTTCAGAGCTGCTACTTGCAAAGTTCTGGTCTGCTGAATCGTGTTCGCGAGCCCTCTGTACCTTGTGAGGATCATCAGCTGCCGGTGACGGCACACGTATGGGCAACTGATCTGCCATGACATCCATATCGGAGCGATTCGAGCAGTTTGAGGCGCCAGGCTTTTGTGATGTCGCTGCAGCAGCCTCCTGCGGCATGTCTAGACTTGCTGTCAAGTATGTGATTTCAGAAAGGCACTTTTCCAGGTATTTCCTGGATCGATCACGGCCCGAAGCGTCCCGTAGGCTGTCTTGAGATTCTCTGACTGTTTCGAGATATGATTCTGTATGCTCAAGCTTGCTGCGCGGGGTCGTCCTGCTGATTTGGACACCAATCTCTTGCTTTGCATCATCCAAGACTGATGATCCATTGGATTGGGCTGTTGGATCATTGTGAAAGCGTTCCTGCTGAAGCGACAGCTCTAGCATGCGGAGACGACGTAAGTACCAGTCTTTGATGCGTTCATTGCCCTTCCGCTCTCCTTCGAGTCGTGCAATGTGCGATTTCATCTCTGCCTTTTCGATCTCCCAGTAGTTTCGATCGCGCTCAAAGCGAGCGTTCTCAGTTTGCAGAAACTGGATGACTGTTGGCAAAGACATATCGCCTGCTGAGGAAGCCATGGCTGGCGAACTTTAAGCGTGTGTATATTGTGTGCTGACAGCGCGCTGCTCGTGTTGGACAGGGCGTTCGCACCTTGCGGCTCTGGAAGAGATTCCTCTGTAATTGATAGAAGCCAAGAGCTGGTCAGAGCAGATGCATTTTCCCTGAAAGCGCTGCCGCCGCGTCTGTGTCGGTCGAAAGAGTGCAGGATGATGGTTGTCAGGATTCTCAGATCGCGGAATTTAAAAGCAGACTCTGCAGAGTCTGCACGCCGTCACCAAAACAGCACACTTCAGCTTGCGTCTGGGCCCAGCGAGCGTACAAAAGACGCTCAGTACTGGTCAGCCGCCAGGATAGAGCCAAGCGATGGGTACACACAGCATACGCGAGGATCAAGCCAGCACGGCCTCAAGATAGTGGAAAATCCATAACAAGTACAACTATTTACACCAACGCAGGTCTGCTACCCGGATGAGAAGCTCAATTGAGGTTCTGCAACGATCGTATGGCAGCAAGGCGCGATAGAGACATAGCCAGCATGCCTAGGCAGACGAGACCTGTGCCTTGGGCTTGGAGCCAGCGAGAAGGCTAGGGTTGATGTGAGGCAGGACACCACCACCAGAGATTGTGGCTGTGATGAGCTGATCCAATTCTTCGTCTCCGCGGATAGCGAGTTGCAAGTGACGCGGGGTGATACGCTTCACCTTGAGGTCCTTTGAAGCGTTTCCGGCAAGCTCTAGCACCTCGGCGGTGAGGTACTCGAGGATGGCTGCGGCGTAGACAGCAGCAGTACTTCCAACGCGCATGTTGTTTTGTGTACGTGCCTTGAGGAAACGCCTGACACGTCCCACGGGAAATTGAAGACCAGCACGGGCAGAGTGCGAGATCTGGGTCCTGTCTGCATTAGACTGCTTTCCTCCCTTGCCGCCAGATTTTCCTTTGCCAGACTAGAGACGCGTTAGCAGCGTTTCCGATGGCAGACATAGCCTTACCATGATGAAAGTTGTTGGATAGTGTCGTGTTGTGTTGTTGTTGCAGGTGTGGTCGTGGGCGAGGGAGTTTTGGGGGATTCTTCTGCACTCTCCCGCTCGCTGCTTTGTTTGGAGCGCGACTTTTGGCAACGAGGCAACCAAACTGCACACGCAAGCCAACGCACAACCAAGTTGAACTCACCGCACAAGACGATGGTGACTTCGACCCCAGTCCATCGTTCGACATTTCGAGAGCTACTTTGGTGGATCCATATTTACAGTAGAGTCACTGGAATGAATCGTAGACTCTCACTCGTCTTGGAGCCAAGTCAACAAAGACCCATGCTCATAGCCTTGGGGCCTCGATGTTGACTTGATATCTGAGATCCCACTGGGCTGTAGTAGCGATGAGGAAGAGCACTCCATTGTTCTCGAGCTCACTTTATTCTGAATGTTAGCCTGAATCTAGAGCTTAATTAGTGTCGCTCCTTGGCAGTCTTTGGCTGATCAGCCCTTCCCGTGATCCACGGCGGAGAATTGAGTACAAAAGGACCAGGCCGGGTTATCGGCTGCTCGGCGAATCGCTCCCTCAACTTGCACTTACAAAGCGCGCGCGCAACTGCCACGCAAAATCGTATTGCGACCTAGGTCACACCACTTTCTCCGTCGCTCCGAACCGCACAGCTTGTATATAGAGCTCGGTGCTTGTCCAACGTGGCTCCTCGAGCCATGGCCGTCGCCTTGCAGCTACTAATCGAACAGCATCGCGAGGTCGGCAAAGAGACGGCAGCGACAAAGCCGCCCATGAATCAATCCTCCACAACCGCATTGGATGACAAGGCTCTACGAGAGCACATCAATTGGAGGAACTTCTACCGTCACCTGCAGGTTGGGGCACTGCCATTGACAATGCTACCTGCCTTGGCAATCTATGGCCTTTGCACCGTTCCATTCCAACGCAATACTCTGATTCTTACTTTCGTGTGTTACTTCTTAACGACCATCTCAATCACCGCTGGCTATCACCGCCTCTTTGCTCACAAGTCCTACGAAGGCTCCTCGGTCCTCAAGGCGATCCTGCTCTGCATCGGTGCTGGCGCCGCCGAGGGTTCTTGCCGGTGGTGGGCAAGGGGTCATCGTGCCCACCACAGATATTCTGACCTCAATCAGGATCCATATGGCGTGCACCGGGGTTTCCTCAATGCGCATATTGGATGGATGCTATTTACGCCAAGATACCGACCAGGCAGAGTAGATATGGGTGACCTGGATGCCGATCCGCTTGTGCGCTTTCAGCACAAGCATTATTTAGCCATGGTCGCTGTGTTTGCTTTCATGATTCCAAGCTGCGTTGCTGGCTTTGGGTGGGCTGACTGGCGCGGAGGCTTTCTATTCGCATGCTGCTTGCGCATGACTACAGCCCATCATGCAACATTCTGCGTGAATTCAGTGGCTCACTATTTTGGTGATGCGCCCTTCGATGATAACCGGTCCCCGCGAGACCACTTCATCACTGCAATCATAACTCAAGGGGAAGGGTATCACAACTTCCATCACGAGTATCCCAATGACTATCGCAATGCTATCAAGTGGTGGCAGTACGACCCGACGCGCAATTTCATTTGGGTTTGTTGGTTGTTGGGCTTTGCAAAGAATCTTCAGCGAACAGGCGATGCCATCATTGAGAAGAGCATGTTGCAGATGGAGCAGAAGAAGCTCGACAAGCGCAAGGCGGACCTCGCTTGGCCACGACAAGATTTGCCGCTCATGACCCTTGCCGAGATGGCTCACGAATCAGAGAACAGGATTCTCTTGTCTTTGAATGGCTACATCCACGATGCCAGCGCCTTTGCCGCGAATCATCCAGGCGGAAGGGCTTTCGTGCTCTCACGACGTGGCAAGGACATTGCACTTGACTTCAACGGCGGCATATACAATCACAGCAATGCAGCGCGCAATCAGCTCGACATGTTGCGTGTTGCCAGGTTGAAGGAATAGGGAAAGTCTTACTGAAAGACAGATTAGAGAATTGTAGATTTATCAAAGAATTGCATGCCTATCTCATAAGCAATCAAGAAAGATTGCAACAAAACATACTGTACTGGGACCGATTCAAGTACTAATTCGAAGACTTTGTCAGACACGACGTACGCAAGCTCTACAATCAAGGATTGCCAGGGACGAGTAATTGATTAGGCGGAAGAAACAACTTTCCGCGGATCGCTTTGCTTTGCACAACCATGCATATCGATTGCCGAGAGACCGCTCCCGACAGCTGACGCATGATCGCAGCCCTCATTTATATGCCCCTCTCGAGCCAGCCAAGAAACGCGCATAAGCCTTGTCGTATATAGCATGAAACAAGCGTCGATGCGGTTTTCTCAATTCTGCGTTGGGAGGTTGGGCAGTCGCGGTGTTTTGGCCAATCATGCGGCTCTCCATCAATTCTGACAGCTCGCGGCCCCAAAGTCAGATCTTCCTTGCCGAATCCGGTCTGAGACATGGTGTCAGGCAGAAGACGCAGAGGACAGGCTGCACAGCGTAAGCAATCGCCGGAGGTTGACCTTCATAAAGTCCATGGGTGCGCAAGTCCTCCAGAATCCAGAGTTTCGTACCAACCCTCGATTTCGGCCGCGACACACATCCTGCACATGCTTGTAATCGACCAACATTCGACTTGAGACCGCGACCGAGACCCTCGAATGGCTGTGGATGAGAAATGGCGGTTCATGCCAACAAGGGCCACATCAGATTACATCAACCGCGTAGGCCTAATTACAAGTTTCTCTTGCTGCGGCTTGGCATGTCTTGTTCTTCTTTGGGCCATGGCTCTTTGGCTCGATAAGCGCACAAGGCATGTGCTGGAGCGCAAGTCATCACAGATGCTATTAGCCTGTGTCTTCGCCTCTGCTATCTATGGGGGTTTATACGCTCTCACAAATTTGGAATCTGGCTCTTTTGCTTGCCGATTCGAAATGTTCTTTGTCATCTTGGCCTTTGAATTTATGAATTGGCTACAGCTTTGCATCAGTCTCAACCTCATCATGGCGCTTTATTGTCCTGGTATCTACCGGTACAATGTTCATCTTGCGTTTTACGCCAGCTCGCTTTTTGTTGCGCTCGGCTTGGCTATTGGTCCTCTCGTTGCAAATGTCTACAGATGGAGCCCTGTCACCAATTCTTGCTGGCTGACCTCAGAGGCTGCCGAAGCTGGAGAATTTGATTATTGGCAGCTCGCCGTTATTGAAATTCCGCTTTTGCTAGGCACCATTGTTATGACTGTGAGTTTGATCATGGTAGCCTATCGTTTCTTTTGGGACAAAAAGCACGAAGGTACCGCACCCGAGATGCTCAATCAATTGTTCGAGCCCGCTGTAGCCAATGACAACTTCGACGTCCACGCTTCTGCGGAAGGAACAGTTAGCAGTCGCTTTCAAATCACCGAGATAATCGCCCCTCCAGGCATGAACATCTCGCCGCTCATGGCCAGCCACCACCCTCATCGTCCCAGCGAGTCAGTTTTCAGTGGATTCAGTCAGGCATCCACCAACAGTCGTGGTCGAGCAATGAAAATGCCACATCTGGGCAACATTGCAGAAGAAGACCGCAAAGTCCGTGTGGCACGCTTGCCAGTCACACCAAATTTTGGACAAAATCCAGTCACTGAAAGTTCGCAGGAGCTTCGCAAGACTGTTTGGCGCATAGCTATCTACCCTGTATTGCATCTCATCTTGGCTACATCAGGAGCTGTCGGACAACTCATGCTTCAAGCCTCGGAGAACAGATCTGAAGCTTACCAGACTCGACTCTTCCTTTTGATCTCACAGCTATCCGCTTGGGTCCCATTGGCATACATTCTGCCAGCCTTGTTCGCTGACACGAGTCTCATTGATGGATTGCAAGAATGGATTCGCCTTCGTCGCGAAATCGGGGAGCCTGATCTTGAGGTTGCCCTTGGCAAGAATGCACACCTCGAAGTTGAGTGCGATGTGATTACGATCACGCACGGCAAGTCTGAGACTCGAAGCATTCGGCTTGATGATTGGAGCCAATCTTTGCACGAGCAAGAGAAGAAACCATGAATCACATTTACCTTTGCAAATCAATTAGCGTCAGCATTTGTATCCAAGCATGTAGAATACATCGATAGTGTACGAGATTACTAAAGACTTTCTCGATTTCGCTTTGCAGTCTATGTTTGTTGAATAATTTACAATGCAAGGCTGGCCACGATCTGCTCTGCAGAATCCGTGGCAGTTGCCTGCTCTTTCGCGGGAATTGCGCCTTGTTGAAGCTGCTCTACTGATAGACGTGCCATCTCGATGTTGTATGGTAGCGGCGCGGTCGAGAAAATGAATGCTCGAGATGTCCAATGGAGAACTTTGATGAGATACTCCTCGCTGATGACGAAGCCACCCTGCAATCCGAAAGCCTCGTGAAACGATCCCATGACGAGGAAACGGATCGGCTTCTCAAGCGCGTCCAGCGCGGTCTTCAAGCCATTCTCCCCGACCTTATCGGACAGCCAATTCAAATACCCGAGACGTCTAGAGCCAAGCCGTCCAAAGGTCTGGCTATCATTGAGCAGAATTTGCACGCCAGAGATGCGCTTCAAGTAGCGGTGGTCATTCCGCAGCTGCGACAGGACGTCTGGTAGAAAAATTGGTTCCGAGCCATTCAAAGTCTCCAGCATCACTGTCAGATGGACACGCTTGTTGTTCTGGTCCAAAGTCTTGCCCACCACGCTGCCAAGCTCCGTCACATTATCATAGAAAGTGAAACCAACAGCAGCAGACTTTTTCATCGACATGAGAGCCTCTAGAACCTGCGGACCAGCTGATTGAGGAATGAGCACAAGATGATAGCCTTTCTTATCGGCCAAGGGCGAAATGCAAGCTGCCAGTGTCGATGTCACAGCATTGCGCGCATCTGTCATGATCATCGCATGCGTTGACTTCAATGCTTTTGTCAAAGACGGATGCAATTGGCCAAGAACATGTTCGCACTTGACATGAGCCAACTGGGTACCCCAAAACAAGCGTACAGACGAAGAGCCGACGCCTTGAGACATCAGCACCTGTCGCGCAGATTCCAAGAAGTGGCTTTCATGTAGTGAAAGTGTCTTGCTGCGATTTGCGACAACTTGTCGATCGAGAAGCGTTTGCAGCTCCGAGTCCACACTTGCGTTCTGCACAATTATAGACTCCTTAGCAGGACCGAGTTCCTTAAAACTGTATCGCAGGGGCTGGATTCGCTTCAGTGCTGAAGAATCAGTCACACCAGTATTGACCGCTGCTTGGACAGCGAGTTTCACAACTTGTTCGACATCGTCCGGTGACAGGAGTGCATTGATGCAAAGTCTTCCGACAGAGCGCCAGAGCTCAGTTGCTGGAGGACCAGCCATGGTCACAGCAAGGCCCAAGCGACGGCATTCAGCTCCGAACCTGGCGCACCCGCTGAGTGAAATTGTGATGATGACAATGACAGGGGAAAGATAGTCCGAGTGCACTACTAGACCTGCGTGGTGAAGGCTCTCCAAGATGTATGTTGTATGTTGCTTGAGAGCAGCCATACGCGACTTGATCATTTCCTCCTTCTTCCAAATTTGCATCATGCGCATCTTGACAACTGTCGGTAGCTCACCACCGCCGCCGGTTGCTTGCCACTCTTGGTCTCGAAGAGTCAAATGCTGTGATAAGAAGGAGTCGCTTGTAACGATGACACCTCCCACTGTTCCGGCGGATTTTGAGAGTGTAGCACCGATGCAATTCACATCACTCGCGCTGAGAGCATGGCCCAAATCTTGATAGTGCTCGATGATACCTCTGCCGGTATTGCCGATCGATAGGAAAGAGTGTGCCTCATCAATGTAGATCTGAAACCCGTACTGCTTCTTCAGTGCCACAATAGCTGGGAGCGGCGGAAGACCTCCTTCCATGCTGTAATTGCCCTCAATAGCGACAACAAGATTCAAATCAGGCTTGTCCGCAAAGGAAGCGAGCTTCTCTTCCAGGTCGACAATATCGTTGTGAATAAACCGTACCAGTCGAGCATTTTTGGAAACGTAGCCTCCGACAAACATAGAGTTGTGGTTGGAAGAATCCATGAAGAAGATGGTCATCTTGCCCTGAGCAGTGCCAGCATTTGCTAGAGCTGGGAAGGCAAGGAGATTCATCGTATAACCACTCGTTGCAAAGTGACAGAAGTCATAGCCAAGAAATCTGGCACCTGCTTTACATGCAGCCTGTGCTATGAGCTCTGTGCCGTCCAAAGAGACGTGCGGTACACGAGTGACACAGTTCGCTAGCACGGCGACGGCGCCAGCCTCAAGGAAGCCGAAACCACCGTAGTCAAACGAAGCAGCATTGATGAGCTCATTGGTTTGCTTGCTCTTCTTCCAATCTCCCATCCAGTCAATGTCGAGTGCCGTGCCTCGAGCTCGCATCGGAGTAACCACTACTCTTGGCTTCAACTGAATACCCGTGACCACTTAGATTGTCAGCTGTGCACGCTTGTTGGATAGCTTGCTTACAGAATTCCTCAATGAAGTTCTCTCCATAAAGAACGTGCGGTGGCATGCGCCCACTCTTGTAGATGGCAAACAAGCGATAGTATGTGTAGTAGAAGAACTCCTCTGCCTTCCTGTAAAGGGAGACTTTTGGATACTGCCGAACGGAGCCATACGCATACGTCGCTGGCCGCTGAATGTCGCCTTTGCCTTGTCGAAGGAACACGAGGGTGTTGAGGTAGCCAGTAGCCCAGAGCACCACTATTGCAAGCGCAGGAAGCAGGATTGCGACAAGGGGCATCGCAGACGAGATGTCGCTAGACAAAGACATGTCTCAAAGATGGACAGATGGGCTCTCGCAAAGTGGATGCGAGCGTGCTTTTGTAAATTCTCCGATCACAAGTACGATCCCCTGACACTTCGAGTGATACAGGTAACTATAGGGTCGGCGCTTGGCATATTAATCGGTTAACGAGACACTCTCTGCCCTTGATTGGGCCCATTGTAAAGGGAGCAGGTCACCCATTATACGGAGCCGGCCACTGCGGGCCGTGGCAACACTGTGACCTTGATTTTTGCATGGAGCGAGTTGTGCCTGTGAGCACTGAGCATACAATTTAGGCGTTTGGCGGAAGGCCCACATGCGGGCGCCCAGGTCGCCCTATTGACTGATGCAGTGATGCTAGCTAGTGATACAATGATAGAGACGTCTGCTGAATGTCACTCGAGGAGAAGAAGCCGAAGACCCCGCCAGTGTGCAGCTGGTGGCCGTGATTCTGGGTAGCCACTGGCCAGAGTCGTGTCGCCGTGCATCGGACTACCAGCCACCCCTAAAATAGGGTGCGTGGGCGCGGAGTTGAGGGCAGCGGGGGGGCAGGCAAACTTGCATTATCTCACAACACGCATGTACATTGTGCACGCATACATAGCGTTCTAAGGGCTAAGGCAACTTTGGTCAGACTAGCAAGACCAGCCTATTGGCATGGTCGGCACAATGCCAAGGCTTCTGAACTTTAGAGACGACCTCGGAAGACATTGTTTTTCGCGAAAGCTGCTCGTGAGAAGGTGACATCTGCACTGTAGCCCGGACTGTAGCGGACTGTAGCGGACTAAGTCAGTCTGCCTAGTCAACCGCAAGGTGTAGCCTGTAGGCTGTAGCACTCTTACAATCTCGTGCGAGGCTGCTAGCGTCGGGATTGAGATGCAAATGCTCGGGTTCTGCATCACTTTTCCGTTGTCTCGGCAACTTTTGTTTTAACGCAATCTACACAGGCTACACGGTCTACACTGCGTCAGTCTGCATGTGCCATGTACATCGTACACCGCTACTACAGTATTATCTGCCAGACTGTGACAGTGCACTGCAGCTTTGCAATCCCTTTAGATCCCGGTCCATGGAAGGACAAGCATATAGGATGGCACATACAGACTTGCTGCTCCAATACGTAGGTAATGTATTCCTGCGCGCGCGTATACGTACATGTATATGCTGACGGCGTGCCAGAGAGCGAGGCTCCCTCACCCTACCCATTTTACCACTTTACCAAAAGACCGACTTATTTGACATTGCCATATAGTGGCAAGTTGCAACCTCTGCCAAATGATCCTTTGGCCCAGGCTTTGGGGCCTCCGATGTTCACAAACTTGCCGTGGCCCGTGGCCGGTCGAATCACTACGGAGTGGCTTCGTCATGGGCGTCTTCTTCGTCCGCTCCTAAATGAAAGACTCGAAGAAATGAAGTCTGAATTCTGAAGATCACCGTCGTAAAGCAGGCCGCGCTGCAGCGCACGTCGAGACCCAGTTCCAGACATTCAATTAGTCGCAACTGAGCCAGTCATTGAATTGGGAACGCTGACCGGGCTTTGTGGACTGATCGCTCAAAGCTGGTCTCATATGCTATAAGCGCTATAGCGCAGCATTGACTGTAGACTTTGGGCAAATGATCGAGATCTCTGCATCATTGCACCAATCCAGCATTTCATCTTTATTCAGATCTTTCTTTATCTACACGTCACGATGCGGTACACTCGTTTCAGGCCACCTCGAGAGTCTCAGCGCAGAGATTGATCAGTAGCGTAGTACAAGGTAAAAGTCTTTCCAATGCTGCGGCGATGCATGAGTTACGATGAACTTCCCAAGTCTACTAAGGAGGTGAGACATGTTCAGAGACACTGTTAAAATTATGCATCCATTACAGTGATGAACATCACGACGGCGCATTGACATTGGAATCGGCCCAAAACTGACAAGACGTAATTGCATGTAAAACTCGTACAAGTAATGAGCTGGAATCATTGTGCAGCGTGCAGTCAAGCGGCCGTCGCGGCCGTGCATGAGGATCTTAAACACGCTGAAATAAGTGTATGGGCAACGGGAGAGAGAGCGGAGCATGACCGTCGCTCAGAGTCACGTTGTTGTCCTGTCTGCAACTTCCAACTTTCTTGACTGATTGCTGGATGATTGCAATGCCGTGCAAGAGAGTAGAGCTGACTCAAGAAGCGGTCTTCCTTCTGTTTTGAAACGGCCGTGGGAACGCAAACGCAGCCGTGGCGGGAAGCTGAGGTCTTGCCAACATTATCATCAGGTCTAGGGTCGCACATTGACCAAGTCTGCAGTTGAATGTCTCTTGGTCTGGTCAGCGGGTGTTTAATTGATGTACGCACTGCGCAGACGAACAAGGTTTGAAACGGTCTGAACGCTGCAGGCTTTTATCATACTCTTGAGCGAGGCAATGGAAGCACAAGGATCAGGCTACTTGCGGCTCGTCTTCTTCTTCCTGTCACGCTTCTTCATGCCGACCGTCATCCCGGAACGATTGATTTCGTTGAATCGGCTCAGGAATCCTGCCAGTTCCTCCGCAGCTACTTCAGTCTGAATTTGACTTCCATCAGCCGATGCCTGCACGAGGAGCGTGTCATTGCTGTTTTGGTGAGCTTGGGACAGCCGCACGCCTGAGCAATCTTGATTATACATCGTAGCGAGAGCCTCCAAGAAAGACTCATTGGACAGGACTTGCTTTGGTAAGCTGGCGGCCATGCTTCTTAGTCTGTGCGGTGTCTGCCCTGTCGTCTCGCGTGATGCGTTGCTGCTCACCTCTACTGTACGGTTCAACGTGTTGTCGTGGTCGTTTTGGACCCTGAGAAAAATATTGCTTCTGATCAAGAACGCAGACAGCTGCAAGACAGGACACGCAACACCGGCAGCAGTTCAATTGACCTGCAGTCTCAGCTGGCTTGTCTCAAAAGTTGCAGTTCTGCAACCAGTATCGCTCAATTGGTGTGTGAAAGTACTAAGAGCATTCCCTTATAATGGCAGAGTCCGGCCCCGTCTCGCCTCAGCCGCTTTCCAAGCGTGAGCTCAAGCGTCAACAGAAGTTGGCCAAGGAACGGGAAAAGAATGCCACAAGCCCTGAAGAGCATGCTACAAACGGAGCTGCGTCTCCAGTTCAGGAGGCTGCCAAAGGTCCGACCGATTCTAGGCCGTCGCCCTTCCTCGAGCCTGTGCAGAAACGCATCCGAAATTATCTCAAGAAGAAGCAAAAGATTGACAAGTATAAAGGCTCCAGTATTCTGCCCTCAAATCGCTAACGGTAGACTGACGGAACAATCACAGGACCCTCATGAAGCAGTCAAGTTGAATGCCGATCAAAAGGAGATTCTTGCCAGGAAGGACCAAGTCCTTGCACCCCTCAAAGAATTGCAAGCACTTGCAGAGCAATTCTCCGGCATTGACATTGAGCACAATCTTGCCCTACAGGCAGAAGCTGACGAGCGTAATGCTGGCAAGATTGCTGCAGTCAAAGCAGCAAGGGAGGAAGGCTACAATGAAGGCAAGAAGTTGATTGAATCAGTGGTTGGATTTTTGGGCTACGCGTCGATACTACGCATCAACCCAACAGAAGATCAAGAATACAACGAGGCTAATGAGAGGCTTCTTTCCATCTTTTATGAAAGTGGTCCAGCTTCTGTTGAAGCAGCGGAGCAATTGAAGGAGGCGTCCGACTCATGCATCGAGGGCACTGCCATCTCTTATGCTCGTATTGCAGAGGCAATGAAGCCGGTTCCTGAGGAAGACGTCCTGGAGGTGTCTGAGCAAGCAGAGATCCAAGCTGCAACGGAATACGGCAACAATCACAGTGCTGCAGGGCACTTGGTCAGTTTTGGCCATGTTGCTGAACACCCTAGCACAATCGGTGGTGGTGGTATATCATTCCTCAATGAGTCCGAGATCGAGGGAAGCCATGCGCCAGAGGAAGCAGAGGCCTTGCCGACCGATTCCACGCCAGAAGCTCCAGCCCAGGGTGTTGCAGAAACCTGCAATGCCAACTCTGCTGGCATCGCCTGGAATGCTGAAACCCCGGAAGTCAATTGGGCTGACGAGGTGGATGCACCTGATGCCGAGCCAAAGGCCAGTGTTACCCCAGCTGTTGCAGTGCCGCATACATCAGAGCCACCGCGCGCCGTTGTCCCGACAAAGGAACCAGAGGATGAGTTCACGCCTGTTGAAGGACGCAAGCGCGACTCTGGAAGTCGAGGACGCGGACGAGGCGACCGTCGTGGCAGAGGCCGGGGTCGAGGCAGATCAACTGCAACGCCCTCTTGACAATAACTGCTCTTACCGGCGCGTGATCTAGCATGTCCTATCATACAACGCAGCCTTCTCCGTAGTCTGAATCAAGGCCAGTCAACTCTTCTTTTGCTCATCAGATCTTGTTGTGCTAATTAAACGAACGATGGGCCTTGTTTTGCATGCCTGTAGCCTGGAGGCCGTAGCTCAATGGACGAGTATGGGGCGGCGATTCGGCAGCATGCTGTGTGCAGATGCGTGTACGTCATGCTGCCGAGTGTGCATCCCGCGGTGACCACGAACAAAATATCCCTCCAGCACAAGTTGCACAAGTAGCACAACACGTACATTGTGCACTAAAGACAATAGAACCTGCACTAGACTACCTCAAGCCAATATGAACAAGTATCTTGCCGAAGCAACGCTCCCACTTTCTGCCCCAAAGCTCTCTGATTCCGTCTTTGAGAGCTTCTCCATGAAGGGCAAAACTGCCATCGTCACTGGGGCGTCCGGCGGTATCGGTCATGCAGTCTCGCAAGCTGTAAGTGCTCGTGCATGTTGAATCGAGCTAATGTTCCAAGCTAGCTGAGGCGGGCTGCAATGTTGCCATGTGGTACAACTCGTCCAAGAAGACTGAACAGTATGCGGCAGACATTGAGAAGCAATATGGTGTCAAGGCTAAAGCCTACCGAATCAAGATTACTGACTATGACCATGTTGTGGAAGGTATCGTCGAGGTCGTCAAAGACTTTGGAAACTTGACCAACATTGTCATCAATGCCGGAATCCCCTCGCAGGAAGGATGCCTTGACTCCAAGCCTGATGACTGGCACAAGGTTGTCAATGTTGATTTCACCGGCGCCTTCTGGTGCGCAAAGGCCGCGGCACATCACTTTGAGAAGCAAAAGGAGGGCAACATCATCTTCACGGCCTCCATGTCTGGCAGCATTGTCAATGTACCACAGATGCAAGGCTGCTACAATGCCTGCAAGGCAGGTATTATTCACCTGAGCAAGTCCCTCGCAGTCGAGTTTGCTCCTTGGTGTCGAGTCAACTCAGTGTCGCCTGGCTACATTGATACCGAAATCTCAGAGTTTGCAGACAAGAGCATCAAGGCCAAGTGGCACGAGCTTACGCCAATGGGACGCGAAGCTGATCCGAGAGAGTTGAAAGGCGCTTATCTCTATCTGGCTAGTGGAGCAAGTACGTACACGACTGGCTCCGACATCATTGTAGACGGTGGTTACTGCTGCCCATAGATCAGGAATGCTTGCGATCTTGCTCCAATACATAGTGTCTCCAGTCCTGTTCTGGCTTTGCACAATCCCCCTGCAATTGGGCGAGCCTTTCCATATTGATGCCTGAAACGAATTTTGTGCGTCCCTTACCGGGTGAAATCTTACTCGAGAGCAAGCACGACTTGCTCTGGACATCAAAGGACCAGCCCAAACAACTTTCGCTATTCTGCTCGCAAGTGGCGCGGCATACAGCTGTAGTCTTTTCATTCGTGAATTTGACAGAGGTCTTATCATTTTGATCATCAGACCTAATGAAGTCCCAATTCAGCCGCTCAAGCAGTTCTGGCGCCGCGAGCGTCTCGGGAGCCACGCGCAAGAACACATCAGCCCATGTCATTATCCCTCGGCCGTGTAGACGATCATGAAGGAAGCGCATAGCTGACGGTGTGATGTGATGCAGACCAAGCATGGGCGAGCAAACCCGATCAGCACTGAATACCATGTTCTCGATATGAGATCCGTGGAAGTACGTTTCAAAGGCACGCCACCCTTTGACGCCGGCATCTACCATGGCCATACCGAGAACAGCGTCACCACAGCACAACTCAGCCGCATGCTTGTTGAACTTGTATAATCCGTCCTTCTTTGTCTCGAAGCGCTCTTTCATCGCCGCTCGCGAGATGATGATACCGGTACCGCCGTGCATGAACTCGGCGTTGTTGACGAGTAGGATGTTTGCCGATCCGATGTACGATTTTTTGTCCGGGTCTAGCAACGACAAAAGCTCATACACGGACGGCCAAATGACATAGGTATCGTCGTCAATGCCAAAGTACCACTTTGCCTTGTACGTTTCCCATGCATAGAGATATCCTGGAATATTTTTCATGGCGTCCACACTCCAGCCCTCGTCATTCGTTCCGGGAACTTTGCCCCATTGAGGTTCCTCCCCATGCGCTCTGAGGCGGTCATGAACATCAAGGTAAACTTGATACTTTTTGGACGTATTCACGGCTGGATCGTCTTTGAGGTGCGAAATGATATCAACCACATCATAGTTACCGATCTTTGTTGCATAGTCACTGATGATGATGGAGTTCTTGATGTTTCTGCCTTCCTTGGTGGAGGCGAATGTCTCCAGCTGAGGCGGGAGGCGCTCGCGCAGCACGTCGCGGCCAGACTTCATGATGAGCATCACATCATCTGGTCTAAATCCGTTTGGGTGCCTGATAAGATGTTCTGGAACCTGTGTCTTTCGTCAGCATGGCGGCAAGGGTTGATGAATGGGCCGGGCTTACAGTATAAATGACATGACGCGTCACACTAAAGAAGATCCAAAAGCAAGCGAGGGCAGCTACCAAGCGGTATGCGAAGCTTGACCGCGGCATTGCTGCGATTGAGATGCACAGGAAGAGAGCATCTTCCCTCCAAGCGTCTGAGTAGGGAGCTAGCCAGGGATGTCTCAGTAGTCAGGGGCATAGTGTTTGGCTCTTACTCAACCTGAAATAGAAAATCCAGAAGCTCCTTACCCCCGAATGTGACCGCTGCAAGTTTCGTAGAAGCATATTCAGCTGGTCACGTCAGCTACAGCGTATGAGACGTCAATCACCGTCGGCAAAGCTCTCGAAGGTTTGTACATGTAGCGGTTAGGTAGTTCAAGTTTCATTTCCTCTGTTGACTTTGCAACCGCCGCATGGCCAAACTTCGACGCGCCAACCACACACACCACATCAATTTGCGAGGCACTCTTGTGTTTCGCTCATCTATGGTCTGGCAGCTCACTACTCGCATTATCGCGGGCCTGATTACGCTCCCCGTGCTGGCAGCTACGTCGCAAATGTTTTGGCCAACAAAGAAGAAGAGCTACCAAGGTCAGCATGTTATCGTTAGCGGAGGTAGCCAAGGCATGGGCAAATCCATTGCCAAAGAATTCATCAAGCGAGGAGCCAACGTTTCAATTGTTGCTCGAACTCAACGTACACTAGATGAAGCATTGGAGGAATTGAAGACTTGTGTAGTCTTAGCAGATCAGTCAGTCCGAGCGCTGAGTGTTGACTGCGCAGATGCGAGTGCCGTCGCTAAAGGAATCGCAGAACTTGGCACGCCAGATGTGTTCTTTTGCTGCGCTGGTACAGCCCTGCATGATACTAATTTTGAGCTGACGTACAGGCGGAACTCATCCAGGATTCTTTGTGGAGCTCTCACCTGAGGAGCATGTTGCTCAGATGTCGCTCAACTACAACTCCTCAGTCTATTGCGCACACAGTGCTATTCGTGCAATGCTGAAAGACCCACCGGCGCCAGGAGTACAACGCAAGATCATATTCACCAGCTCTGTAGCCGCCTTTGTCAACATCTCTGGCTATTCGACATACATGGCTTCCAAAGCTGCAGTGCGCGGACTAGCAGATACTCTGCGGCAGGAATTCCTGATGTATGACGTGGCCGTCCACTGCATTTTCCCTGCAACGATCTTTTCCCCAGGCTTTGCGGTGGAGCAAACCATCAAGCCAGAGCTCACCAAGATTCTAGAAGGCGCTGACGAGGGCCAGACTTGTGATCAAGTTGCCGAAGCAAGCATACGTGGCTTGGATAAGGGGCATGCCATGATCAATACTGAATTTCAAGGCAATCTTTTACGCTGCGCAATGAAGGGGCCCAGCCCGAAAAATGGTCTACTCGATTTCTTATACAGTTTGGTTGCAAGCATTGCATTACCCTTCGTGCTATTTGACTGGGAGCAAAAGGTGAAGAGATACGGCACGCAGCACAAGGAAGATCTGGCGAAGAAAGGGTTAATGGAACGTGTTTGAATTTTGATGCTTTGCTAGCGCTTCTCATACCCACAACAAGATAGAAGGACAACATGCTCCATGGACCTGCATCTACTCTGTCCTAGCGTCTGCTTGTCAGTCAACGAGCTGAGAGCAATAGAAACAGCTAATATCACCACTCTTGATCTCGTGACGTCAAGTATTCTTGAGCTCAGCACAAAGACCAGACTCTCGGCAGAAACTATAGGCCGCATCGCACAAGATGCAATTCAACTTTGTGTTGAAGCGGATGCGTCGAGTGCTGCTCAAATTTACATTCAGCAACGCTTTTTGACGACCGGAGACGCTTCCATTGACGAAGTGCTGGGTGGCGGCATACCGACCGGCCACATCACGGAGATTGTTGGCGAAAGCGGTATAGGTAAATCACAGCTTGCGTGCCAGCTGTGTGTGACATCACAGCTGCCAGTCGCTCTCGGAGGCTTGAACAAGCAGGCCGTGTATCTATCTACTGAGTCTGGTCTAGCAACCACGCGGGCAGTAGAGATGGCGGCTTGCTTGAGACAGCGATACAACGGGCAAACGGTTCTGCCGAATAACATCTTAGACGGCATACAGTTCGCCGAAGCAAGTGAGTTGGACGCACAAGATCACATGCTGTACTACCACTTGCCGCGTCTTCTGGCGATCCGCAGAGGGCAAATTGGTCTGTTAGTCGTAGACTCTATTGCGGCAAACTATCGAGCAGAGTTTGAGGGCCGCGGCTCCACTAATCAAGGGGAGGCAAGTGGAAATGATGCTCAACGTTGGGCGAGAGGCATGGGTCGACGGTCCAAAGACTTGCACCGTCTATCTAACCACTTGAGGCAGTTGGCCTTGGTGCACGATCTGGCAGTTGTGGTGGTCAACCAAGTTTCTGATCGCATCAAAGACCGGGAAGAAGGAGTCAATGTGATGAGCTTTGACCATCAATCACAGTGGTTTAATGGATGGACACAGGAAGAAGCTTCGTCAAAAGTGCCGGCGCTAGGCTTGATATGGACTAATGCTGTGCATGTCCGGCTGACACTCAAGCGGGAGATTCCGCAGCAGCGACAGCTCACAGTGGTGTTCAGCCCATTCTGTGCATCTGGCGGCTTGCAGTATAAGATTACCACTGATGGCGTCCATCATGCGTAGGATACACAAACCGCGACCGCCTTTCTTGGCAGTGGCAGGGTGCGTGCCATCTCGTTGCCTCCCCGCCCACTGCGCCTCAACTTTCGTCACCTTGAAGAGGCATCCACACGGACAAGCACATCCTCGAGTGCCCGCATTAGTCAAACTTGAGCGCAAACTACCAAAAGACATGTCGCAGTATCAGCAGTATCCTCAGCAGCCTCAGCAGGTGCGCTTTTATCCAACGCCGTGATTCCGAGCTAACAATGCAGGCATACCAGCAAGGTTATCCTGCGCAAGGCAACTACAACCAGCAACAGGGCTATCCTCCTCAGGCTGGATATCAGCCCAACTATGCGCCACAGCAAGGATACGCAGCACAGCAACCGGTAGGAACGCTGTCAGTCTAAGGTGCCCTTGCTGACCAAGATAGATGTATGTGCAGCAGCAACCCGCCAGGCAGGGTAACTCGGGTCAGAACTGTTGTCTAGCGTGCTGCAGTGCTCTTCTCTGCTGCTGCGCCTTGGACGCCATCTTTTAGAGCCCTTCGCAAATGGATCCTTAATGCCTAGTATTCCAGGTACAAACTTATCGTTCTGAGCTCTGATGCGCCTTGCATGTGCTTTCCTGACATATTTTCTAGAGCAGAGGAAGCTAGTATTCTTTTCCCGCTGAATTCTGGCTTCGAGACGTGCGCCGGTTCTACATCTCTGTGATCAGACATCTCACACACGTTGCCCTTGCCAGTTTGAACATGCGATGCAGCTGTTTCCTTCGGGCCTCGCCCTTGTCAGCAGCTGGACTTTCTTCTATGATCTTGCGTCATGACGTCGCAGTTGCCGGGGGCGGAAATTGAGGATTTGACAGCTGCCTCCTTAAGCTTTATTGATCGTGTGCATGATTAAGAACAGCTTACACATACATCCAGGCCCTCCTCGACAGCTGGCCGTCTCCTGTATTCCCCCGCTTCTTGAGCAATGTCCTTCGCTGGCAGTGTCGTCGAACCCGGAGACTTCTATATCGAACAATCAGTACTGCATCCAGTCGTTGTTGGGATACCGGTTGCGTTACCTTGCGCTACATCCTGCTCGATGCTAATAGATAGCTCATCCTCGCAGTATGGATATATCTAAGACTCTCTCCGAACAGATTGCTTACGAACTTGGCAAAGTATGTCGCGAATTTACACGCATGTGTGCTGACTGCTAGATTCGACTGGATCGTCTCTGTCACGCTAGGATCGACCTTGTCGCGAGTCATCACAGGCACAGCAACTCAGCTTGATATGACTAGGGGGGCCATCGCACTTGCCGTCATCATTGTCTTTCAAATTGGCCTGGCGTATTCGACAACCCTTTTCCCTAGTCTGCGACCTCTGTTGCGGTCTTCCCCACAGGTAGTCGTCTTTCGCGGTCAGTTGATGAAAAAACGTATGAACCGTGATGCCGTCACCGTCGAGGATGTACGTGTGGGGATGCGCCGAAACAATATCCTATCCCTAGATGAAATTGAAGTCATGCTGCTCGAGGCGTCAGGCGGTTTCACCGTCGTGACACGGAAGCAAATGCAAAGTGCAAGCCTTGCCGATGGCGAGATTCCAGAAAGTCTCAAGGGTCTGAGAAACTTTCAGGTACTATGGGACGAGGCGCTCGGGGGAAAACGAGGGTCACCGTCAACGACATCTGGAACAGCCGTCGAGGGGGCTTCCCAGCGCCCGCTGAACATTGAGCACCAGCGGCGCTTCGATAAAGAAGATCTCGAGGCTGCGAGGCATGCTCGCGATGTATCATCATCATAGAGGGGAGATTTTTACCGACATCTATTCAAATACCGCTAGATGCTATGCTGTTATGTTTTGTCTCAATGTCGTGTGGGCTCAGAACATGCCACCCATTCCTCCCATACCACCGCCACCGCCCATGCCACCAGCTGGTGGTGCAGGGGATGGCTCAGGAATCTCGCTCACAATGCACTCAGTTGTGCCCAGGAGAGAGGCCACACCGCTAGCATCGACCAGAGCAGTCTTGGTTACCTTGAGGGGATCAAGAATACCTGCGGCAATCATGTCGACGTACTCGCCGTTCGCTGCGTTGTAACCCATGTTGATCTGGTCCTTGTACTCATCCAAGAGCTTGCCAACAACAACGGAGCCTTCTGCGCCAGAGTTGTCCACAATGCGACGGGCCGGGCGAGTGATGGCAGAGCGGATGATGCTGATGCCCAATTGCTGGTCAAAATTGGCAGGTTTGAGAGAGGCAAGGGACGTGGAAGCCTTGAGCAGGGCAGTACCACCGCCGGCAATGATACCTTCAGAGACGGCAGCGCGCGTAGCATTGAGGGCATCCACAAATCTGTCCTTCTTCTCGCCGACCTCGACTTCAGAAGCACCGCCAACCTTGATGACGGCGACACCACCCGAGAGCTTGGCAAGACGCTCTTGCAGCTTCTCCTTCTCGTACTCTGATGCACTGCTGTCGTTGATTGCACTGCGGATCTGCTCACAGCGTTGAGTCACCATGTCCTTGTTGCCAGCACCATTGAGGAAGATGGTGTCCTCCTTGGTAATAGTGGCTGAGCCTGTAGTTCCAAAGTCGTCCAGCGTCGCCTTTTCGAGCTTGGTGCCAATTTCAACAGAAAAGACGGTTGAGCCAGTCAAGATACCGATGTCGCCAAGGATGCTCTTGCGGTTGTCACCGAAACCAGGCGCCTTGACAGCAGCGACTTGGAGCTGCCCACGAAGCTTGTTGAGAATGCATGCAGCCAAGGCCTCGCCATCAACGTCTTCTGCTACAATGAGCAAGGGACGTCTGCCTTGGGCTGCAGCTTCCAGAGCAGGGAGGATATCCTGCAATGCAGAAATTTTGTTTTCCGACAAGAGGATGATGGGCTTTTCGAATTCAACCTTTTGTGTCTTAATGTCGGTGATGAAGTAAGGCGAGATGTAGCCGCGGTCGAAACGCATGCCCTCAGTGATTTCAAGTTCATCGGAGATGGTCTTGCCCTCCTTGACGGTAATGACGCCCTCCTTACCGACCTTTTCCATAGCATTCGCAATCATCTTGCCGATGTGCGCATCTCCGTTTGCAGAGATCGTGGCCACCTGAGCAATCTCCTCGGAGGTGGTGACATCGCGCTTGTTGGCCTCCAAAAAGGCAACAGTGGCCTCAACTGCCTGCTGAGCACCGCGACGCAAGTCCATTGGGTTGCAACCGGCAGCGACATTTTTGACCATCTCAGCAAAGATGGCGTGTGTCAGAACGGTGGCTGTCGTTGTACCGTCGCCTGCTGCTTCATTGGTCTTTGAAGCGACATCCTGGATGAGGCGGGCGCCCAAGTTCTCAAACTTATCGGGTAGCGTGATAGATTTTGCGACTGTGACGCCGTCCTTTGTGATTTTGGGTGAGCCGTAGCTCTGGTCAATGAGGACATTGCGGCCTTTGGGACCGAGGGTGACGGTGACGGCCCTGGCAAGGGTGTCGACGCCCTTGAGGAGCGCTGCTCGTGCCTCTACGCCGAACTTGAGCTCCTTTGCGGCGTAATACCGTGCGGACTGGAGGCCGTATGCAGATCGCCTGATGGCTGGACTCGCCTGTCTCAGCATGGAATTCATCGTTGAAGGTGCTTGGTAGCTAGACTATAGATCCTTGTGGGAGTGCTGACGTGCTGCTGCTGCTGCTGCTGTCTAATAAATTTCCTGGAGGAAACTTCTCGAACTAACCCGGGACTGTGCTCTACAAGTGCTGCTGCTGTTGTCGCTGGACTGTTGACTGTGCTCTAGTCACCGAGTCTAGTGCGAGTGCGAGTGCGAGTGCTATAGCGGGCTTCCATGCTATCATGAGCCAGCAAGACAAACGTACACCGCTGCTTCCATTTCTGCACAGACTGCTGATATGTAGTCCACAGGCTCAATTCACTAGCGCACATTCCGCTCATCAAGTCGCCCTTCCTGCGCGTCCCTTCAGCTGTGACGCTGCCGTATGACTACGTGCAACTTCCGTCACCTCAGTCGATTGCAGCTCCCCCTCCGCTGCCCGACTTGGGCTTGCCAGGGCAGTTTGAGTTAGAGGTGCAGCAAGCTCGGGTAGCAGCAGCACGCAGCAGGGCAGATGTATGGCAGGAGCAAGTTGAGCAGCGCAGGCTGCATCGTGCCCGCAGACTCGCTCCTGGGTTCCTGGATACGGGCGTGACCCTCCTGACGCCGGTTAAGAGTGCTGCAGCGAGTGTGCCTGGTCCGGTGAAGACGCAGGAGGATACGTTGAAGGAGTACTTTGAGGGACTGCAGTTCTGATCTGCTATACACTCTGTACTACTGTACTACTGTACTACTGGACTACTGGACTACTGGACTACTGGACTACTACGAGTCTATTCTCCTGGTACACGTGTATACTTTCTGCCGAGGTGCAAAGAGAGCAAAACACAGCGACGGAGTGCTGGGCCAGAGACGGCGGGCTGCTGGGTAAGCAGGCCATGGGAGGTAGACAGAGAGAATCAGACTGGCCCTGCTCTATCTAGCCTCAACTGAAGTACATACACACACATATATCCATATATATCCTCTATACCAGCTACCGGTCCGTGCTCCCCACAGTCCCGCGCCCGCAATTTGTGCAACGACCCAGCACCACATCCAACCATCCATCCATCCTCCTGCTCCAGTCGACCCTTCCAGTCTCCTGCTCCTCAGCAAACGAATCATGAGTACCGCAGACTACCCAAACGGACCCACAGGCCTGCCCTCCGATGCAGTCTTCATCAAGGGATTCGATGCGACCGAATTCTCCCTCCAGCGGCCAATGGTATGCTCCAATCTCACCTCCCAATCCTGTACTAACGCAACAGTCCATCACCGTACCAGGCTCGGCTTTGCCAGGTAGGACACCTATCTACAAGAATGCAAAGTTCCCAGATGCAGTGCTCGGCACAGACGACTACAAAGTGACCACCGCCTATGAAGCATTCGCACGCGGCCTCGCAAAGTCAGCCAAGCTCAAGTGTCTCGGCCACCGCCCTTACGACCCAGCAACCAAGACCTGGGGCAAGTACGTCTGGCAGACCTACGAGGAAGTTGCAAAGCGCAGGGACGCCATTGGCTCGGCTATCGTCAAGCTTCACGAGAACGTAAGCATTGCGCACCCAGTCTTTCTCTCAGTTAACTAATCATGTCAGTCGCTCTCAGGCAAAACCTCTCAGTACTGTGTTGGTATCTTCGCCAAGAATCGACCTGAATGGACCATCACAGATCTCGGCTGTGCTTCCCAAAACCTTATTTCTGTTGCCCTCTATGATACTCTCGGCGGCGACTCGACCCAATACATCGTCAACCACTGTGAGATGGAGATGATCATCTGCTCTCTCGACCACGTTGCACAACTCTTGGCCATCAAGCACCAGATGCCTAAGGTCAGAGTCATTGTTACCATGGACGATCTCGACAGCGGTGAGGTAGCAGGTCACACAAAGGCCTCGCTCCTCCAATCTTGGGGCAAAGAAAAGGATGTCCAGATAATGAGCTTCAAGCAGCTTGAACAACTCGGCAACCAGTTCCCGCGTGCTCACAACATGCCCAAGATGGACGACATCTGGACCATCAACTACACGTCCGGCACAACAGGCAACCCCAAGGGTGCTATGTTGCCTCACCACACAGTGCCAGCTTCTTCGCTTGCCTCTGGTGCAGCCACAGGCGCTGGACCCAATGACATTGCCTTCTCTGTACTGCCCCTGGCGCATTGCTACCAACGCTCCATCGACAATGGTATGCTTTACGCTGGTGGTGCTATTGGCTACTCTCACGGCGATATTCTCGCCATTGTTGAGGACATGCAACTGCTGAAGCCGAGCATCTTCCCATCCGTGCCACGAATCCTCTCGCGTTTCGCCGCCGCCATTCGAGCACAAACCATCTACGCCCCTGGCGTTGCTGGTGCCATCTCCAGGACAGCATTCGCTGCCAAGAACGCAAAGATTGAGGCAGGTGGCGACAATACGCACATTTTGTGGGACCGTGTTTGGTGCGCCAAGATCAAGAAAATCTTTGGTGGTAACCTCAAGGTCATTTCTTCAGGCTCTGCGCCCATCTCGCACGACGACTACCGCTTCCTGCAGTGTGCACTGGGCTGCAGTATCGTGAATGGTTACGGACTCACTGAGACCAATGCCACTGCTTGTGTTGCTCTCCCGAAAGATTGCTCTGTCGGACACTGTGGTCCTCCCATGGTTCTCAACGAGTTTTGCTTGCGTTCAGTGCCCTCCATGAATTACACCATTGAGGACAAGCCCAACCCACGAGGAGAGCTTTGGATTCGTGGACCCAACCGATTCCGCGAGTACCTCAAGGATCCCGTCAAGACTGCCGAGGCTATTACCGAGGATGGATGGTTCATGACAGGCGACGTCTTTCAGGTGGACTCCATGGGCAGATTCGGCATGATTGATCGTGTCAAGAACTTCTTCAAGCTCGCTCAAGGCGAATACGTCGCACCAGAGAAGATTGAAAACTACTTATTGAGTTCTCCGATTGCTGCACAAATCATGGTGCACGGCAATTCCGAGGAGTCGTACTTGGTTGCTATTGCAGGTGTCAACCCAGATGAATTTGCACCCTGGGCGAGCAAGATCCTCAACAGGCAAATCAGCCCAACCGATATTGAGGCCGTCAAGCAGGCGTGCCAGGAAAAGAAGGTGAAGGATGCCTACCTCAAAATTTGCGAGGCCAACAGCACAAAAGGTAAGCTCGCAGGCTTCGAGAAGATCAAGCGTGTCTTTATGACTGTCGAGCCCTTCACGTTCGAAAATGACCTCGTTACACCGACCATGAAGGTCAAGCGTTCACAGGCCGCCAAATTCTACAAGAAGGAGATTGACGAGATGTACGCAGAGAAGATGGTGGAGAAGATTGCCAAGCTGTAAGTAGAGTATCTATCTAGTACGTAGCATCCCGGAGTCTGTTTTCAATTTTGCCCATCTTTGCTGTGTACTGCTTGGACTTGCTCTTCCTCTCCTTGGCCTGCTGTCGCGCCTCAAAGGCCGCATCCCGCCTCAGCACCCGCACAGCGCCTCGTCGAGCATCACGCAGCTCAGCCTTCAGCTTAGCATCCTGCTGTCTCGGGTCATCACGATCAAGAGTCGATTTGCGATCGAGCGAGAAGCCATCGCTGAATTTAGGCGCCAATTGAGCAATGGGTACGGCACGGTGCTGCTGCAATGCGAGAGGACGCCGACTCTGCTTCACATTGGCAATCGCTTTGAGCAAGGCTGTCCGTGCGGTTGGGTGGCCAGCAAGGAGAGCCCCATTGTCAGCACAGATGCCAGCAAACAATTCAGGAAACCCAGGAAGACTGGTGTATAATTGAGCGTATCGCATCGACAGCTCGGCCGCCGACTGGTACAGCGTCGCTTTCGATGCCTTGCTTCCCAGCGTGAGTCGCGCTGGTGTATCTGCAGCGTCATCCAAATAGCGCTGCAATGTCTGTTGCAAGACATAGATCACTTCAGGCAACAACCTTTTCGAGGAGCTCACCCAAGGTAGTAGAGTGCTGCAGAGAGAGAGTTTGACCTGTTGCGCATGGTCTGAGGCGACCGCATTCTGCGACAAGTACTGAGAGGCCAATAGCAAGGCTGGGGTTGCCACCTTGTGGTAGGCATCTGAAACAGACCAAACACTACCAATCAAACTGTATAGCTTGAGATCTTCTGTGGTCCATATTTTTGTAGAGAGAGTCGTGTATGTGCGTTGCCGTAAGATCTCGATAATGCGCAAAAAGTGGAGCGTTGCAGGCTCCCAATACTTGCTGGCGAGATCGTGGACTTGGAACGTGCAGTAGTCGATGAGAGGCCGATCAGTAGATGGCAGCAATAGATAGTCGACGAGCAAGACAAGGAACTTCGCAAGCTTCTCGCCATTTGAAGGAGAGAGCTTTGGGTGATGAAGAACACGTATTCTGTGAATTGCCGTCTGCTTATCTTGTTCACTGAGTGGGTCCAAAATCTCGAGCAACTGAGCCATTGTGGAAGGGCACGGGTAAGTGAACTTGAGTTTGCTTGCATCGTTGATGAAGGCCATTGGCTGAGCCACGGCTTGCTCGTCAAGTGCAATTGTAGCTTTACTCGTTTTGGTGGGCTTGCTGGGCTTCGCTAGGATGTCAGCACGATGTGCTGCTTTATTCGCGAGTTTGGCGCGCCTGGCGAGCTCTGCCTGGGCAGCGGCAACAAGGGCGTCAGATGGAAGTTCGTATTCGTCTTCGTCTTCAGAAACTTCTGAACCTGAGCCGGCAGTCTCGTCTTCGTCAATCTCGGAGCCTGCCATTTCGACGTCTATGCCAGCGTCTCCTCCCTCATCATTGCTGGCTTCCACGTCGTCTTCATCGCCTGACTCATCGGATTGTTCATCTGGGCCTCCATCAGCATCACTGAAGTCCACAATTTGTACACCAGCAGCATTGACACCATCGCCAAAGTCTGCTTCTTCATCGCTGCTCGCAAAGTCATCGCTCAAATCATCGCCCTGCGCGTGTCGTTTCCGTTTACCTTCTCTACCTGACGCAGCTTCAACCACTTCTCCACGCATACGCTTGATTCGAGCTTCTTCCTTCTCGTGCAATGCCTTGGCCTCTTCCTCAATCAGTTCCTCTTCAGTCTTGGTCCTGTCTGATGCCTTGGCACGTCGATCAAATATGAGTTCACGTACAGCCTTGTCATATTCCGTGTCTTCCTGTATCGCCTTGAGTCGTTCGGGATTGACTCCGTCTGCTTGCTTTGGCTTCTTTTGCTGAGAGTCTGCAAGGAGCATCTGCAGGTCTTCGAGCTCGGCGTCGAGTGCCTCTCGTTCGTCTGCGTCTTCATCTGCTTGTTTTTGCCGCTCATACTTGCCTGCTTTTGACTTGGCGATAATCTCTTGCATGACTTCTGCCTTGGTCTTTTTCCGTTTTTGACCGTCGTCGCCCATAATCTCGTCTTCTTCAAGCTGTTCGTCAAAGCCACCAAAGTTGGTCCGTGCAACAACTTCAGCACCCATATCTTCGTCATCTGAGAGAGGCGCAGGTCCAAAGTTGTCCATGGTAGAGAGCGATTGACCCAAATGGGTCAGACCATCTTCTTCGTCTTCGAGCGAGAAGCCAGGCCTCTTCTTGGACTTTTGCCGCTCGCGCGTATACCTCTCCAATTGAATCTGTTCTGGAGTCAAGTCTGCTCTGCCTTCACCGAACCGTCTATCGAGCACGCCGCCAACGCGACCACGCATCGCTCTCTGTGCGCCTAGTGTCTCCTCTCGCATGCGCTCTGCAACAGACGCAGACTGACCAGGCCTGCCGACATCGCCCTTGAGCCTGCGTCCACCAACAGCAAATTTTGTCTTATTGACCTGCTGCTCATAGGGATTGAAGCGCTCGCGAATACCATCGAGAACCTTTTGTCTGTCGGCACGGGTCTTCTGCGGCTGTCCTTGCTTTGACTTGGATTTTAGGCCGGATCGTGAGATGCCACTCTCCCTGAGGGCTGTCTTGAGCCGCTTGAGCTGCGACTGGCTGTCCTTGGGCATGATCACTGCCAGAAGAGGGTGTTGAGTACTGTCTGTTGCATTTTGTCGCGCAAAGAGAAAATTATGGGAGGAGCTCACATGGGACAAAAGCATGCATGGAAGAGACAGAAGAGATAGGCTTCTGGCTCAGTCTATGTGGGAGTAGGAGGTCGATGCTATAGCTGCATACCGCTAGTGATGTGTGTAGTGAATGCCGATCGTAAATGTCACTGATTGCGGTCAGTAGGAACGATTCATCGCAACGTCCATCCTGCTCAAGGAAGCTGTGCCTTGATGAATTCAATGAGCCACGGCGTCGAATATAGTACAGTCGCTACACCGAGTCCCCACTGCAGGTTTGCTCGGGACTCTCGCTTTGCGCGGTCCATCTCTGCCTGTAGAAGTGATTAGTCTCATGATATGTCATCTGACTGCTGCGCGTACTGGTGAAGGGCCTCCTTGTCCGTTGAACTGCCAGTCAGTACTTCATGAATAATCAGCTGCCCTTGCTTGGGCCTGCTCCTACTTACCATTTCTGCGGCCTGTATTTGCCGTGTCTTGTAGTGCTTTACTGTGTTCTATGTCGCTTCCTCCTCTTCGTCCTCTCACGCCATCTCTGCACAACACCACACAGCTGCAACAGTATTTCCCTCCCAGGCCGCCCTATACAAGCCCTGTAGCCATGGCAGACCAGGTCATGACCACCAACGAGCTGCCTGCATTCACGGGAGAAGAGCGCACAGAAAATACGTTGCAGTCTCCCGAAAGGGGCGAAGCAGAGCAAGCTGCAGCGAGCATGCAACCGGAATCAGACGACAACAGCGACGACCAGCCGGAAGAAGCGCCTGAGCAAGAGGCACCCATCCCTACTGATAGTTCCGCCATCACATCTGCCAATGCAAACGGTGATTTTGGCGATAGCGACAGCGAACTCTCTGATCTGGATGAGGAACAATTTAGAGACTTCGACAGCGGCGCTCAGAATAACGCAACAGATGAGCCCGCCGTGTACAATCTACCTTCATTCAAGAAGCGCAAAGACAAGGCTCGGAAGAGGCGCAACTCTGGTTCCAGTGATGGCGACGAGGGCAAAATTTACAGTGATGACGATGCACGCCCGCAAAAGCAAAAGGGTAAGAAGGTTCCGCCACGGCCTGAGGATCCAGCCGCAGCTGCTGCTTGGGACCTAGATCGTATGATTGACAAGTCTATTGCTCCAGCCAAGAAGCGCGCCAAGAAGGATGAGGAGGAGATTGCTGCTGCTATGGATGATGAAATTATATTGTTGACTGAGCGTATGCGTCTGGCTGCGCAACAAGATGCAGAAGCAAATGCAGAGAAGCGTGTGGCAAGCGCAAAGCTCAAGATGCTCCCTGAGGTGGAGAAGATTCTGCGCAGTCAAATGCTCTACGACAGTATTCTCGACAACAACATGCTGACCTCTGTGAGACATTGGCTCGAACCACTGCCAGACCGCTCGCTCCCAGCTCTCAATATCCAGCGTGTTTTGTTTGACGCCTTGTCTCGATTGCCAATCAAGACGGACCATCTTCGTGAGTCTGGTGTCGGCAAGATTGTTTTGTTTTACAAAAAGTCAAAGAAGCCTGAGGAGTCGATCCGTCTGATCGCCGACAGGCTTGTCTCAGAATGGTCAAGGCCAATCATCAAAAAATCGGCTAATCATCGCACAAAGCAAGTGCAAGACGCCATCTTCACCGGCGAACGCCCAGGCCATCACGCATCGCAAGGTACGTCCAAGCAACAAAAAGAATTCAAGTCAAAAGGTGGCACCAGTATTCCACGGGGCGAGCGTGCATACGACATTGCGCCTGTTCGCCAGCAAGAGTTACGACCCATGTTGCCCAGGGGAGGCGACGGAGACTCCATGAGGAAGATGAAACGCACATTGAAGTCACTTGGAAGCAAAACTGGCGCTTCCGGTAAATCAAAGTCGAATGTTAGTATTGAGGGACGCGGCATCGCTTAATGCAACCATAGCGCTACTGCTCAGCAAATAGTGCAGTCTGGCTCAAGTCGTGAAACACAGACCAAACTATTATCGTTGGAAATGCTGCTCAACCGGAAGCGTTTCATTGTGTGTGTGACCGTTGATCAAGTACAGGCTTATAAGAAGATTGCTCGTTGGCAATAAAGTGCTCTATATTCAATTGCAATGCTTCTCAACATCCATCTCATCGCAAGCTTGGCTGTGGCCTCTGTCTCTGCACATGGTGCCATAGTCAAGGCTATGGGAACGAACAACGTAGTCGGGACAGCCCTTGGCATTGACGACTCGGTCTCTCGCCGGAGTGCCGGACGTGCTGCTCAGGCAGATACATCCGTGATTCGCGACCGCGATCGAACGAGTGGCGCTGCAGGTCCATGCGGAAAAACCAGTCTTGCTGGCGCTCTCAGTATGAACGAAGAGATTGACAAGGTGGCCGCCCGCAACAATGGCCAATTGCCGACCGTGCAAGCTGGCGGCGATTTGGAGATGACTGTGCACAAGATCAACGAAGACGGGGCTGGCCCCTTCATGTGTGACTTCTCCACAGACGGCGAAACTTTCAAGACGATGCAAGTTTCCCGTAATGTTCCTGGCTTCCTGGGACTTGGCCTTGGCCGCGTGCAGGACTTCCCCTTGGTCGTGCGTATCCCAGCAGATGTGACAGCCTGTTCAGCGGGCAATTCCAAGGATACTTGCATGGTGAGGTGCCGCAACGCTGCCGTCGCTGGCCCATTTGGAGGATGCGTTCCGATTAAGCTTGAAGGAGCAACTACAACTCCTGCAACAGTGCCAGCGCCTGATGCCACTGAAGCTGCGGTTGTTGCAAAACGCTTTTCGAACGACGATGGAGATGACCAAGAGACTGATGAGTGAATACTTTTCCCACCTTAGATGCTTACAGTTCCTTACACAATCCGTTCTAATACCCTCGGAAGATGCTTGTCTGTTGTGACTGAATGCAAAGTACTGTACTTGCTTGTCGCGTAGGCAAATGTCCCCTGAACTTGCCTGACTGACGAGATGGGCTGCCACTTCGAGCGTGCGATCTTTCGACTTTTTTGAAATGCGACGGCCGCAATTCATGAAGCGCGCCTGTTCTTCATCCTCTGTCGCAGGACGGGCGTGTCCAATATGAGTGCACGCAAGAGAAAGCTTGGGGCAGTCATCAATGCATCCACTGAACTGCCCGAGTCGTTGCAGTACACTCCAGCACCAAAAATGCCCATCGCACCCACCCCAAAGAAGATCAAGACTGTCGCTGCAGCGCCTGCGCGCGTCGATGTGCTCGTAGCCAGTGCTGGTTTATTGCAGATGCAAGCTGATGGCTTGCTCGAGACGCTACGTCCCCGGCAGAAGGATCTCTCTTGTCATCTTGCGGCGATGCAACTTGCAAAGGACGTCGAAGGCCTTATCCAAGATATGCCTACGCAAGAGGCCATAAAGATTGACGCTCTACTGAAGCATGCTAAGAAGAATCGGACAAGGCTCCCGTTCTCTCACGAGCCACCGAGTGATTTGCAGCTCAACTTCGAATTTGAACCGCCGACAACTATGATGCACTCGGCAGTGTTGATGCGGCATCAACCGCCGTTGGTCGAACTATATGCGACAATTCCAGCTCGAATTATACAAGAAAAAGATTACCTCAATCACCGCATTTTCTACAAGCAAGCATTCTACTTGTATTGGCTCAAGTCACATTTGCCAGCAGGCATGACCACATCATTCGAGGATGGCAGGCTCATCATCGTACATAACAATGTACGGATACAAGTTGTGGTCGTCATTGCTGAAGTGAGCTTCCCCGTCTCAAAGTTGGAGACTAGCAAAAATGCAGACCGGAGTGTGGAAGGGCCAACTCCAGATTATAACCAGGAAGTGCTTTGCTTGCAAGCGACACTGGCGTTCAAAGAAAAGGAATATGCTATCCGGACCCGTTTGTCTAGTTATGACGACAGCCTACGTTTGGCGCATCGATTTCTATCTCTGCGAGATCTGCCGGTGAGCTTGTCGCAATGGTCATGGGCGACTTGCCAGACGCTAGAAGCAAAACAGAAAGTTCCAAATTCGCCACTTGCTTTATTCCGAGCCACTTTGCAATATATGGTGACGCTTGCTGAAACGAAAACTTGGGATGCTCTTCACCAAATCAGATCGAATGAAATGCAAAGGCTGTATGTGCAGTACGAGTGCAACCTTGTGCTCAATCGACTCAATTCCGCTGGTTCAGAAGCTTTCGGCATAGAACAGGCTTTTGCCAATTTGTTTTTGCGACGCGTTGCCAATGCCGCTCACTTTGACGCCACTTTTCATGTCCCTGGAACGGTCGATTGCGCCAAGCTGTATCGCGTTGTGAAACGTGCAACTCCTGGCAGAGTCTCTCTTATTCATGTCCAACAAGAAGCAGGTGGTGTACGCCTTGGACTGTTATTTGATGACGAGAAGCTTGTACGCAGTGGCATGGTGCTTGGACCAGCAGCAAACACTGAAGATGCCAATCAATTTCGAGCCTTCTGGGGTCCCGAGTCGGAGCTTCGCAAGTTCAAAGATGGCCGCATCATGGAAACCGTCATGCTCAGTTCGAAAGATCCGTTGTTGAGCCTCTTACAGCATGTACTCAAGTTGCATATGCAATGCTCGATTGAACGCATATATGATCAATTTGATGAGGTGTTAATTGAACACGAAGCCCAAATTGCACAACAGCGCATGGCAGAATTTGAAGAGATTGCCCGCCTGGCACGAGAAGCTGAGGACCTGCCATTGCGCATCACCACAGTATCAAGGACATCGTCTGCATTTGGGCCGCACGCGACACTCGACGGTGTCATTGTCTTTGAGTCGAGCGCTCGCTGGCCTGATCACATTCCTGCTATTCAGCGAACCAAGATTGCTTTGCTCCTCAGTTGTCAACGAAGTTTCTCAGCCATTCCGGGCGTCGTGCGATGTCAAGTCGGCTTGGAACAAAGCAAGGTGACTCTTTACAACGGAGAATCTCTCAGTAACTTGTCCTTCCTGCAAGTGCAAGCAGAATCTGGCAGCCTCTATAACTTGCGGGTTCAATTCGATCGAGAATACACACTGCTCGAGAATGAGTCGAAAAAAGCACAGCCGGACAAGATCAGATACAGGGATGCTATGCGGGATTACAAATCACTGTATGTCACTCCGACGCTACATCGTCAGAGCATAGCGAATGTCGCTTCGAAGCACCCCGTGTTTGCCAGCACGGTTCGCCTTTTGAGCAGATGGGTGTCGGCGCACTTGTTGTCACGTCACTTTTCGCAGCATCTGATTGAGCTTTTGGCTGCTCACGCTCTCAGTAGCGAGAACAACCCATTTGCAGAGCCCAAATCACTCTTTTCGAGCTTCTTCCGTGTCGTTCAGTTCCTTGCTCACTGGGATTGGCGGCAGGAGCCTGTTATTGCGGAGCTTGACCAAAGTCTGACGCAAGCCCAGCGTGAGGGATTGCAAGAGCGCTTCAAACAGATACGTAATTCGGATCCTGCAATGCAGCTGAAAGGCCTGCTGGCTTATGGGGCTTATGATTTGGCTACCGATATTCAAGTTGATCGGGTTGCTGCTCTTCGTATGACGCAGCTTGCAAGAGCGTCCGTTGACTTATTAGCTGAGCATGGTGCCGACCTGTTCAAGACGCCACTGACAGACTTTGACATTGTGCTGAAGCTCAAGCATGGGAAAGTATACAAGAACATCTCCAGCGAGATCCCAATTCACAAGCATTTTGTTGATGACCTTGAATCACTCTTTGGTGATACATTTCTGGTCTTTGGTGGTGATGATCATGCAGTTGGATTGATGCTTAGACCCGAGCTGCGTGATACTACGACGCAGTGGCGATTCCGGGTAAACCTTGGCTTCAATGCCATGCCCGTCAAGTCTGAGGGCGATTCACTGCAGGTCAAGCTGAACATCCAGGGCACGCTTGATGAGATTCTGCGAATGGGCGAGGGTGTGATCTCTGATGTGAATGTACACATGGATCTGCCGTAGCATATAGCAGCTACTTTATAACTCATCTACAGCAAATCTGGTACCTTAAATTGCCTGCCTAACCCCAACTCGCATCGTCATCTTTCGCTCTTGAGACGACCGCGCTCAGCTTCTGCACAGCGAAGGTCTCGTACTTCAGTAGACAACAGCAAAGCAAATCACCATGTCGACTGATCTCTGCCCTGTCTATGCTCCCTTCTTTGGCGCCATGGGTTGTACGGCTGCCATTGTCTTTTCCTGCTTCGGCGCAGCTTACGGCACCGCCAAGTCTGGTATGCTTTCACCTTCTAGACGATAGAGTGTGCATGGCTAACACTCTTAGGCGTTGGTATCTCTGCGATGGGTGTCCTCAGACCTGACTTGGTACGCTCACTACTAAGATTCGAAATGGTTGAAAGCTAATTAATTAAGATTATGAAGTGTGTGGTGCCTGTTGTCATGGCTGGTATCATTGCCATTTATGGACTCGTGGTGTCTGTGCTCGTGTCGGATGGTCTTGCTCAGCAACAAGCTCTGTACACGGGCTTCATCCAGCTGGGTGCAGGTCTGTCTGTGGGTCTTGCTGGTCTTGCAGCTGGATTTGCGATTGGCATTGTTGGTGATGCCGGTGTGCGCGGTGTTGCCCAGCAGCCGCGTCTCTTTGTGGGTATGATTCTCATTCTCATCTTCAGCGAGGTGCTTGGTCTGTACGGGCTGATTGTGGCTCTCTTGCTCAACACGAAGGCCACCGAGGGCGTGACGTGCTGATTTGGCCGGAGACTGATGTTGCGGACTGTGTAGGAGCGATGGAGATAGAGGCAGCAGTGCATGATGCGTATACTGTGTCTATGAGAATACCACTGCTGCCTGACAGTGCCTGTCATTAGACCTAAGCTACCAGACCTATAGCTCCTAGCTACTTCTTCCCGGTTGCTGATCCTTCACATCTGACGCCCAAATACCAAATCAACCCGCAAGACAACAACCACAAGAGGAGCAAAGCATGGTATGCACGGCCGCCTTCCTACTCTGCACACGGCCCATGGCTAACATCTACAGCCCGCATCCGGTGTCATCCTCAGCGACGAGTGCGTCAAAGCCTTCAACGAGCTCAAACTTGGTGCGTACAAAAACAACATCACATCCATATAAACATGCTAACTCGGCTTCTATAGGCAAGACTTTGCGCTATGTCATCTACACCTTCAACAGCAACAACACCGAGATTGTTGTAGAGCATAAATCCGACAGCGGCGACTGGGAGGACTTCACTGCCAAGCTGCCGGAGAATGAGTGCCGTTATGCCGTGTACGATGTCAAGTACGAAAAGGGCGGCGACGGCGTGCGTTCCAAGCTCGTCTTCATCTTTTGGGCACCAGACACGGCCAAGGTCAAGAGCAAGATGGTATCTGCCTCGAGCAAGGACACAATCCGCCGTGCACTCAACGGCGTCGGCATCGAAGTGCAGGCCACAGACTCCTCGGAGGTCGAGTACGATGCAGTGCTCGAGAAGGTCCAGCGTCTTGGCTTCTAAAGCGGGGGAACAGAAGGCTTTGTCCGATGTGTGCTAGGTAGATAATCCCAATGCTACAGGCTGGCTGGCTGCTGTGCTGCTTTGTGACTGTGTGCTCTCTTGCTCAGCAGGCGCGCCAAGAGAGCGACAAACACAAGACTTGGCGTGACCACTTCCATATCTGCTCAGAGAGAAAGCTATAAAGAAGACGTGATCCTGCCTCGCTGCTCAAGAGAAGGCCTCTGCGCTTAGGCCTGCTGAAACAACCGCGTCCACTATGCTTTCCGATGCTGCTAGGCAAGAGCTACCAGCGCCACCTATGCCACGCAAATCATCACGGCGCAGAAGCAGCCAGATGAGTGCCTCTGCTCTTGCCTCTGTTTCACTCCATGATTCTGAGCCTTATGCGCCAAGTACGCCAGCACTTGGATTACAAGGCCAGCCGGACGAAATCGGAGTTAAGCTACCTGAACATGACGACCGACCTGGGAACATGGCCAGTGAAGCACAGAGCCAGCCTGAAAGGACAAACACTGCTTCTGCGCCAAGACTTCCTTCGCGTAGAGCCTTCTCTACATCTTATCGCATCAAATGTATCGCCTTTCTTGGCGAACGCGTGCCCATTCTCTGCCAAGCAGCAAATGGCCCCTGCCCAATTCTTAGCATCGCCAACTTTCTCTCCTTGACGGGTTCACTACGTCTCCCTGGAAGTGGACTGCTGGCAGCTGACGACTTGACACAGCTGCTTGCTGACCATCTCTTACAACAAGAATCAAGCGATCTCACCATGATTGCAAAACTTGGCAACCTTCACCAAGGGCTCGATGTCAACCCGCAATTTCATGCAAGCACAGCTTTCAAAGAAGGTCCAGAAGTCATGGCGGCGTTTGAGGCTCAATTGGTTCATGCATGGCTGCCTGACCCAGAGATCGAGTCAGTTGCCTACAAGCTTCTGACAGATGGCCCAGGGGCACAGGGCTACGAGGCAGCTCAGGCATTTGTCCTCAACAACATCGAGTCACAGACTCCAGAAGGCGAGCAGGCGCTCTTGCTTCAACAGTGGTTTGATACGCATGCAACGTGTATGACTGCATTTGGACTGCAAGCGTTAAGAGAGAGTATGCAATCAGGCGAATTACGCATCCTCTTCTACAACTCCCACTTCAGTCTGCTTCTCAAGCACTTTGAGTCGGATGGTCTCTTTTGTCTAGTCTCGGATGCAGGCTATGCACACACTGGTGACGATGTTGTCTGGGAATCATTGACGCAGGGGGAGGCTTCGGTCATGCTGTCAAGTGACTTTGTCCCTCGAGATGTACTGTCGTCCTCGCGCAATGAGGACGCTTTTGGCCAACGAACTGCTTCTCCCGCAGCAGCTCATCAAGAAGTTAGTGAAGATGCTGCATACGCAAAAGCACTGCAAAAAGAAGAAGACTTGGCGGTTGCACAGCGGCTCCAGGATGAAGAGCGGGCAAACTACGCCCGACGTGAACGGGAACATCAGAGACGACAGCAACAAGAAGTAGAGCAACAACAGCAGTCCTCACATCAAGGAGCAAACGCCGGACTCCAAGGATATACACAACAAGTAATGCAGCCTCAGCGGCAGACCATGGACAATGTGCCGAATCAACCCATCAAACCTGCGAAGCGCGGCAAGAAGGAATGCATCATTATGTAGTCGTGAATACGATGTTAATGCATACTACAACCGCGCCTGCCTGATCTTGTGGTCGAGCATGCGATGTCTATGGGCTTCAGCCTCAGCAATGGCATCTCGCATCTGTTGTTGCTTCTCCTCTAGACTACGCACAGCCAGTAATGCCGTGTCATGATAAAGCGACTCCATCACATCCGGCAATGCCCTTATGGATAAAGCTGAACCGCTCGCTTGGCCAAGTGTCGCCCGCTTGATGAAATTGGCCATGATATCAAGCGACACAAGGGCAGACTTATGCCGGCCGCCAAAGACTTGAAAGACATGGGGCATGGACCTGTACTCATCGTAAATCAGACAGTCACTCACTTCTGTCAGCGCACGAGCAAAGTCGCGATTCTCATCGAGCAGAACTTCCTGGCTCCCCATTTGAATGCAAAGCCTCGGTGACGCCTGCAGCCGCTTCCACAGCTCAGGAACAAGGACGGGTGATACCAGCGGATGCAAAAGCAGCTCATCACTCGTATATACCTGTCGTGTACGCCCCTGTAATGGCCAGCTTGGCGAATCTCTATGCTGTTTCAACAGTGTTCCAGCCTCGCGGGGGTACATGGGTGGCAGATAGTCGTACTCCTTTGTTCTACAGCTCGGGAAGGAATGTGTCAGGTCAAGCCAAGGCGAGATGAGTACAAGTCCAGCAGGGAGAGGCTGCTTTTGCTGCACAAGCAATGTGTACAGGGCAATAGCCAAATTGCCACCGGCCGAATCTCCGCCCAGCACGATCTGATTAGCAGAAACCGCTTGATGCACAGCATCGGCTGGTGGAAGCAAGAGATACTGATATGCTGCAAGCGCGTCTGTCAACGCACTCGGGAATCGATTTTGCGGTGAAAGACGATACCGCACAGACAGCGCACGTCCCTGAAAACGCTTCTGTAGGCGCGCTACAAGCGACCGATGGCCTTCTTCTGTACCAAACATGAAACCACCACCGTGAAAGTACAATAGAACAGTCTCCTTGTCTTTGCAGCCGTCAAGATAACTTTCGTAGGTGTTCGTGTCGTTCAACCGCGTCCCTTGCCATTCAGCCTTGCACTCAGCGAAGACGCTTTTGGGGAGTTGCTGCTTGTCTATCCCTTCGGGACAGGTTCCAAGCACAGCAGCATCAACCATTGCTTCAATCTCCGCTGGCTGTTGGCTTGTGATTTTGACTGGAATGGCAATTTCATGTTTGCGTGGTGGTTGCGGCCCGCCAAGAAGTGCCTGCGTTTGTTCTAGCGTCACTGTATCGACGTCTCCAGTGGACTTCTTGATGACTTGCGTCACAAGGTGGATGCGTAATGACAAGTCTGCGAGCTCCTGCCTGGTCTTTGCATCGCGGAATGAGGACAGGAGGAAGTAGTGGAAGGTCGAGTAAAAGACAAATGGCAGTTGCTTGACGCAATAGATGAGGAACTTGACTCGTTTGGCAAGACTCATATCTGCCTAGTAGCTATGCTTGATTCGTGAGGAGGGATGCTGTGTCTATGTCTGTCTATTTGGTTTTGGTGGTGAGTTGTCAGCCGAAGTGGAGCCGCCGACGGCCCCACACAAATGTCAGCACATCTATTCACCAATGTACATTAAAGTAGGGACAGACTGACAGTACCTGCCTGGTCCAAAGCAACTGAAACCTGTCAGTCACGCAGCTCCGTCGAGGGAGCAACAGAAGCCCCATGACTGCGAAGACGTCTTCCATGTGCATCTACATGGTCCAGCCACCATCTCTGACTCTCAAGAGCCTTGCCAACCACAAGGATTTCGTCTGAAGCCTGCTGTTGGCCATAATTCAAGCCTTGGTTCTTCGAGGCTTGAAAATGGTAGGCCAAGATGTGCGTGCCATACCCAAGACCACGACTTGGAAAGACTGAGGCAGTAATTTCGCTCGGCGTCGATCCACTTCGACGACTTCTTGCAATCTGTACTTGTAAGCCTGCATCGAGAATGCGACTGATTGCAGTGTGCTTGGGTGGCCTCTTGATGCACAATCGGTCTCGAGGGGCCAGCCACGACATCTGACACTTCTGAGTGAGCTGAAGCTGCTGGCCCACGCCAATACGTACGCCAGGCTCGTCGGAGAATGCAGGTAACAGTGCGAGCGCTTCGATCGTCTTCCTTGTAGACCTTGCAGGAACTCTGAAGATGTCCAACTGGGCCAAAGCAATTGCACTCGGATCCGCCTCCAAGTCTAGGTCAACGGCGAGAAGTCCAGGTAGAACAACCCAGCTAACATCATCGGATGATGACGCATCTCGCATAAAGGCTACAGTTTGTGCACCCTCGTCTGTCGCAGCACCTTGCCGCTGAATACGATCAAAGGTGTGCCTGTTGAAAGCCCGACAGAATCGATCAGGATTTGTGAACATGTGCATTCGAAGCCATTGCCGAGCAACACGAGGCTCATTCCGGAAGCCAGTGAGGTAGCCCTTCAACCAAATGTGCGTCCAGCTAGCTTGCCCACCGGATGAAAATGTGATGACATCGTACGCTAACGCGCTCTTGGGAAACAACACGTCCCAGCGCCCAACAAAGACGTCCAGATCAATTCGAAACCAGTGCGAAAAGTGCTGCTCGAATTCCGACCTAAACAGGTGGCCGAACAAAATCGGATATAAAGGCTTGAGATTGTTCCATGCCTGACCATCAATTTGTACATAGTCGGCGAGATGACGTCGAACACGATAAAATTCATCTTTGCCGCGGCATTTCCAGTCTTTGCACATTGCGTCCACCGCGTCGTGAATGATATCTTCCAGTTCTGCACAATAGACGCGATGCCGAGTATCTTGAAAATACACAGACTGCCCCTGTCGAGGACAAAATTCTGGTGTATCATACGTCGATACCAGTAGGAAACTCAGACTCGGGTTTAGACTGATTCGCCGCATGAACTCAGGGAAGTAATCTGGCATGGGAGATCCGATCCAGACGTTGACCAAAAGTAAGTTGTCATTCCCGACCACGGAAGAGGGTGTGTTGGACGCTATCGTTGATGGCTCGATCAAAGAAATGTCGATGACGCGTAGTCGAGTACTATAGAACCAGAACAGCAACAAGATTGGTCCAAGCAAAAGTGCTGTGTCGCGTCGCCAAGTCATCGCTCGGTTGCGTATGGCCAAGACCCATCTTTAGGCTTCAGTGTGAAACATGTCTAGCTGTCATGCTGAAACCATAGTTGTGGCTGCTTGAAGCAGTGCAGCAAATGAGAGCAGCTGAGACGGACCAATATGTCAGTTTGCCAGCAAACTATCCCAACGGCTCGCATTGAGAGCTTCAATCACGTCGCGCATGCCTTCAATACTGTGGAGAATAGTGCCACCGCCTAGACAGACATCGCCAGAGTACACAGACAGGTGCTGGCCAGGTACAACACTGCGTTGCGGCGTTTGGAAGAATACGCCAACTTTGCCTGAACCATAGTCATGTACAATGCAAGGCACTGGCTCCTGCAGATGTCGCAGCTGCACGCAGAGATTTTCAGGTAATCCGGGATAGTTGCTCCACGACCAATCTGATGACACGGCCCCCATCTTGTACAATTTAGGATGCTCTGCGCCCTTGACGAGAGTAATTGTCGCCTGCTCCACATCTTTTTCTGCCACAAACCACTTGCCCTGTAGGTGCGGTGTTCCTTGGTCTAGTTGGACACCAGACCTCTCTCCAATTGTGGCCGACCAAAGTCCAGTGTTTGCAGTCAAGAGTAAGTTGCCTTGTGAATCGACGTATTTGACCTCGCTGCGCTTCAAAAAAGATGACAAGAAGTCGCGAAAGCGACTCGTTTCCGGTGACACAAAACACAGCCCCTGGGAATCTGGTTTCTTCGCGACATGTAAGCCAAAGTCTTTTGCAAGGGCCCTGACTTGGTCCTTCGTATGGTGTCCGAGCGGAAAGCACGTTCTTGATAACGCCTCCTGTGAAATGGTTGACAAAAAGTATGTCTGATCTTTACTGCTGTCCGCTGGCCTGACTAGATGTGTTTTGCCCTCTCGGAAGTCGAAGACAGCTCGCGCGTAATGGCCTGTGGCGAACCACCACCGTTCGCCAGCACTCACTAAGCGCCGCTTGGCAATCTCCTCTTGCAGAACACCGAACTTCACCTCGGAATTGCAAGCAACGTCCGGGTTTGGCGTCGCACCTTGTTCAAATTGTCGTAATGCTGGTTCGAAGACGCGAACCCAGTAATCTTTGCTCAAATCGACTCGGACTGTCGGGATTCTGAGGTGATCTCCTACTTTTTGTACGTCACGCCAATCTTTCTGGGAACTGCATCCACCAGGTGACTTGCTATCGTCCTGCCAATTGTGCATAAAGATACCTGTTACGTCGAATCCTTGCTGCTTGAGCAGGGCAGCCGCAACAGAGCTGTCAACCCCGCCACTCATTGCGACAAAGACTCGCTCTCCTCGGCTGGGTTGCTGATCTTCAGCAAGAAAGGGCAGTGACTTACGCGTGGGAATGCTATAGCATCGGATTTTCGAATCAAGAGCCATAGATCCCCTATGTGCGACTGCAAGCGGATTTTGCGTACGAGCATGCATAGCGAGCAGGCATCCTCTTGGAGGCTTCAGAGCGCAGCGTAAAAGATCCACAAGAATCGAAGCCATGAGTCTTTGCTAGTAAGTCGAATTCAAAGGCTTCCTGGTAGTACTCAATGGGCTACTTAGCAGGCTATGGTAGCTTGTGCTTTAGTCGGCTATGGCTATTTTCCTTGCGTACGTCGTTGTAGAAATTTGCATCTTTGCGACGCGATGAAATTTGAAGACAATACGATGACGCACCAGCTAGGTAGTCATGATCAAGCGCTCGCTCCTGTGTCAGTCGGATTAATCAACGATGTGCTGTCAAGAAGGCCCGAACTTTGCTTCTATTGTGACTTATCTCTCACAGAAACGATGAAAACGATAGTATCGGGTCGTGGCTGCTGAAAAATATGGAGTGCAGATTGTCGTATCTCGGATTCTCGGGAGCTCAACAGAAAGTTATGGCCGTGTCTGGATCGCTAACAATCACTTCAAGTACGATTGATTGGCTGCTTTGACGAAAGTGCCTGCAAATCGCTTGAATTGCGGGCCTGCTGAGGCGGCTGGTTACTCAATGGTCAAGTTGAGCAAGGAGACGAGTATATATGCCTTGCTAAAGCTTGTGAGTTGGCCTTGGAATTCATAATATGCAGTCAGTGCTTCGAACTGAGGAAGTCGTCTCATGTCTGCCGCTTCAGGGATCGGGTATTCTTGACGTCTCAAAAGGGGAATTTTCAGCGTCGAAACTCTGATGGCCGTCATGGCAGCAATGGATCGGTGTCAGACACTTGGTACAGGCAGAGACTACACATCACGCAACATTAGCCGTGAAACTATGATATCTCAGGGCGAAACAAATTCTCTGCATTACGACGTGGTTCGTATAGAGAAGTCGGAGGTCACGAGCAATCAAGGTCATCCTTACGACGCGCCTGATCTGATGTCTTTCAGCGCTCCAGAGCTTGTCATCAAACTCACGGCCGAAACATCTTCAGGTAAAGGCGGCGATGGGACAGCCAAGCGTAGTCGAGTACCCCAAATTGCTGTGAGGCGGCAGCAGCTGTTTGGCAGCGACGCTCCTGTGTCATCGCTCGCAAAGTATGCGATTTCTAGAGATGCTCGACCACCTCCGCCAGATCTAGCAAGATTGACCCCGTTGCAGCAACAACAGCAAGCTTATCCATCGGCCGTCGCTGGTCCTGAGAGCGAGGTAGAAGGCTTACTTCAGTTGCGGTTGCGATCAGTCCAAAGACAGGTCGCCACTCTGAAAGAAGAGTTCGATCGACCGTGTATTACGACAAGCGAGGCATGTCGCAATCTGATTGATTATACAATGTCCACGCGTGACACTCTGGTCCCAAGCGTCTGGGGAAAAGTGCCGGCTGAGGAACGTGAGTTCATGGGCTCAACCTCCAATCCAGGATGTTGCAGCATTTCCTGAGGACTCAATTTGCGTTTGGGGATGCCACAAACAGCACCGGACTTCGCAAATACGGTGTCGTTTGGAGAAACGCCGCAAACAATGACAGATGCCGCGTCAACGATGTCAGACGAAACATCAGTTGCATCAGAGGTTTTGTTGTATGTTTGATGTTTCTGTTGCTAGTACAAGATGGACGAAGCCCCAGAATGGAACCCTCAGAATTCGAGATGCTCGTCCAACAACTACTTATCATCTTTGCTTGCTCATACACTTCAGCTGCTCCCGTCGAGACTGATGCAGTACGAGAACCTACGCCAGAAGGACTTATTAGCGATTTGAGCACTCTACAGGCAAGTCTCAAAGCCATGACAAAGGCAGTCAGTGCCTATAATGGAGGGCTCAGCGGTGTGTCTGCCATCAACACAGCTTCCAAAACGGTGAATACTGCCATCGCGCGTATGGACGATGATGCAGAAAGTGTTCAGTTGACGGACGCTGTCAAAGCGCAGCCAGTACTACAAGCGATCATCGATACTGAGCCCGCTATTCAAGAGACACTCGATTCGATCGTCTCGAAGAAAAAGATATTCAGCAATGCCTTGCGACCAAAGGTCACGACAGCATTGGACAAATTGGTCGTCAACACCCTCAGCCTCGGCAGGAAGCTAGAGGCCGGTTCTACCCCGGATTTTGCTCCCAAATTGCGAGCCGAGACGGACAAGCTCGAGGACTCCTTCCAGAAGGCTCAAATTGACTTTAAATCTAAACAGTGATAGGTAGGAAGCCCCGTCTTTCATCGCAGGGTATTTGTATAAGTTGATTGTGGCGTTTGAATTCTATGAGTACCACAATTTGCAGTGAGCCAGCATGCTTTGCAACACAAGTATGGCAGGATTCTGTGCATTGGTCACGCCCTTATGCTGTGCTAATTAAGACATTATCTCTTGCACTGCACATGCACAGCTGGCCTGCGTTAAACACATGTCTATCACCACTCCTCATTGTAAGCTGCCCGCCACCCAAGAGGGCCGTAGCAGTACACAACAGTTGTCCACTGTTGACCTGCAGGGCGACTTGCGAGAGGAATGTCATCCGAGCTCCAGCAGGGAGCCGTTGCAGCGGTCCCACTGACTGGATAGCGTTTTCGCCTAATGTCAGCTGATTAAGATACTTTTGAAGACTTACCGCTTGGAAGCATGATTTGGAAACCACCAGATCGCAGCTGGGAAGTTCCTGACAGTGATTGCGGTATACCATTTGGGAGTGTCACTCCAGCTGGAGGTCCCGGAAGAGATTGCGGTAGACCGTTTGGGAGTATTGACCCAGCAGATATACCTTGAAGGCCCCCTCCGAGCCCGTTTCCGCCGAACGAACTTTGAGGGCTGACTTGCGGTGGCAAAAGGGCGGGCTGCTGTTGCTGCTGCTGTGGCAAAACACCACCATATTGGGCAGATGCAGGATCGGTCGCAGGGAGTGTTAAGCCGGGCATATTACCCTGGAGCGACTGACACGACACAGAAGCATGAAAGAACCATGTCAAAAAAAGGGCAGTGAACTTCATGTTGCAAGATCATAATGGGGAGTCTCAACGGTTTGGGAAAGTGTCAAACACAAGGTGCTTCAAGCGTCCAGCCGTGATGGCGGGTCGCGACAGCCACAGTGGAACGCGGTTCAGAGATGAAACGTATTCGCTTGTAAAGATAACTCAAGACGAGGCAAAGCTATGCAAATAGACCAGTGTTGAGGCCGTTCTGTCACACTGGAATGACCGGCTGCCCAGGAAGAATTGAAGAGCTTGTGGCCGCCTGTCCAGCAATTTGATTGCCATTGGCAAGCGCAGGGTTATTTGTCTGGCTAGAAGCAAATGGGTTGGAAAGGCCAGGATTAGACAACCCAGATCCGGTCTGACCAGCGGGCAAGCCAACGCCAGACAGCGAGATGCCATTTGTGAAGCCATTGGACGTCGGGTCCAGTACTTGCCCCCCAGGCCCTGAAATTTGACCTGGAGCGGCCAGCGGATTCGAAAATCCTGCAAGGCCTGGTTGAGCATTGCCGTTCGTTGGAAATATATTCGGTGAAACACCTTGCGATCCAGGCAGGCCATTGTTGCTGCCGACCACAGTGACAAATGGTGATCCATCATCAAAAATTGCGCCGGTATCGCCATCGACGATGACATTGCTGGTAGAAGCAGGATCTCCGAAAGCATTGTTTCTGCGCGCAGCCGCTGAGGAAGGGTTGGCAGCGGGGATTCCGGTCTCAATCAAATCATTTGAGTCCTTCAAGGAACCGACCGGGTTCACAGCACCCTGTCGTCGCGCATCGCTAACACCTATACCCATGTGGCCAGACCCAAGTGGAGTCTTGTTCAAGACTCGAGAGCCATTCTCAAGAGTTGTCGGGCTCTGCGAGCCTGTTTGCGGTGTTCCGACATTCGGACCTTCAGCAGCCTTAGCTGTGGCATTGCCAATCACGCCTTTTGGCTGAGCTGCCAGACCGACCGTCAGCGGAACACTCTGCGTTGACGACGCAGAACTTTGTGTATTGCCTGATGACATGGGAATGAAAGCAATGCCTGTCACATCGCCAGCCTTGACGGGCACAATAGCGAACCCATTAGAAGCTGCCACATCCGCCAGGCTCGGTGCACCGGCAGCGACGTTTGGAGTACTTGGCGCGTTGATTGGTCCAGCTGTTTGAAGTGCTCCTGCCACATCATCTCCGTCATCTCCATCATCAACTGTACTAGGGGCAGTGGCAGATGATGATATTCCGTCGATGCCGACCGCGTTAGCAGGGGGCACAGCCTTTTGAGGCACAGGACTGAAGCTCGCCTTAGTGGCTGCAACAGGACTTGGCACTGGCTGAGGCTGGGGTTGAAGTTGTTGTGCCTGTACGGCTACAGGCTTGGAGCCACTTAGTGTTGCGCGATTCGGAATCTCAATGCCGTTGAGCGCTCTGGCTGTGGCTACACCATTCTGGTCAACGGACGCAATGACTGGAATGACGATAGTGTTGCGGTCGTCATTGACTTCTGATACGGCAGCAGCTGCAGCAGCACTTGAACCAGTTGCATCCGCGACTTTGTTACTGTTGAAGGCTTTTGTTTGGGCAGAAGGGGACTTGCTTGCCGCCGACAAAGGGGCGAGCATGTCGAGCAACTTTGCAATAGTGTTCGAGGGCGGCTGAAGTGCCTTGCTCAAAAGATTGCCTAGCACTGCAGCAGAGGAGCTTGTAGAATCGAATAATTTGGATCGTGCCAGGCTGTCATACGTCGGTACTGGCAGCGCACAAGTTAGTCCGCACAAGTGCAACAACATAAAGGCTCGTTTAGCTCGCATGATTGAAGATCGCTTAGAGGATGTCTGTCAGATGTTTGAATGAAGCAATTGCGCGGCATGGCCTTGTAGTTCTATTGATTCAAGAGGCGACAATCATGTCGCACAAGTTTGAGATTCAGGGATCCTCGAAACTCGAGGAGCACGTCATGTCAGAAGGAAGGCCCAAGCGCACTCGCTTAGATGAGACCAAATTGTAGTGTCAGCGCACAGGTGCACATCAGCGAACAGTACTTGAAACAGGAGTCATGTGCGGCATTCCAGGAACCACTCAAGACCAATTCCCCGAGCGAATCTTCCGTCCCCAAAGCGAATGAGTTCCTCTTGGAAGCACAGCTTGCGAACGAAGAACCCGCGTGCTTCTAAATCCCTCTTCAAAAGGCGCAGAGAGTCTTTCCAGAGCTCCTTGTGACGGCCAACGACAAAAGCACCGTGCTCCTCAGGCTCATGATCGATCTGCACGAAACTGCATGAGCCTGGTAGCAAGTCAAAATCCCATGCTGACTCCATTGCGGAAGATCGGTAGGGGTAGCCAAGGTAATCTTGAAGCAGACCGTGTCGTTCAAGCTCGGTAAACAGCTGTGCAAGGAGCCGTCGCGCAATCTGAGTACATATGCGTAGCCTAGCTTCCACCACATCTTGAGCTGATGTATTGATGTCTGATGCGATGTAGGATGCTGTTGGTCGAGGGCCTGACGTCTGGGAATTACGCTCAGAAGGCTTGGCCGTCCGCCGTTGTGAAGGCAGTAACGAGCCAACAGCGCTCATAGGTGCAAAGAGAGGCTGCCAAAGGAGAGACCAACGCCACTTCATCATCAGAGATTGTGGTGCAGATGTGGGCGGAGAGAAGCGACTCCTGCCGTCCTGGTGATCGCATGAGACTTGATCAAGTCGGAGCAGCATTTGCCGGAGTCGCATGATTTGTTTGCCAGTCAACAAAGGCTGTTTCCCAAGTATGAGGTAGCCTACTTAGTGCCTGACATCGATTTCTCAATATCCGCCAAGTTCTATCACGGATGATTGCCTCCGTGGATTGCTCAGATTTCAAAACCCGTGTGAGCATCGGCTCTTCCAGCTCAGTCCTGCCGGCATATGGATCGAGACGCCTTTGCTTGTTCAGCTCGCGTATGTTTTGTTGGTCTGTATTTGCTTGCACAACGTTGTTGAGTTTCGCCACGTTGGCGTCTGCGAATTGTAGACAGCGGTCGATAGTGTGAGATCGGCCTTCCCAATTGCGGAATACGGCATCGACCAAGGTATTGCATGACCCTTCGTCGATGGGTGTACGCAAGAGGCGTCTCTCGCCAGCTTTTGGCGTGCCAGTTGATGTCGGGTCGAAGCGAACCGGTAAGACGAGATTATTCAGATTCTGTGTAATGGTGTCGTCCACGAGTGCACGAGAGAGCCTTAAGAAATCCTTTAGACCAGTTATATCACTACAAATTTGAAGGTTCTCATCTGAATTCACCATTACATCGGTTGTACTTGGATGAGAGTAATTCAAAGGTCGAATTGTTGTCAGCGCGACGCGTCCTCGATGTGACGTAAGCTGCCTTTCAACAGTCACAGATATTATTGTATTCATTGTATCTACAAGGGCTTTGCTCCAAAGCCAATCTCATTCTTGTCAAAATCGTAGACGGAGTAGACATTTTTGAGGAAGACTGCTGTTAGTCAGCTGACATGAAAGAAGTAGAGCTCACCATCGCCGACAAGGAGTGTGTTTGGACCTTTGATAGTCTTTAGTTAGCTCAAGCTTAGAACGTGAGAAATACCTACCTGACCAGATATCTTGGACAAGCATAGCGGTCGATCACTGTTGACACCTTCAATGGTGTGCCCGATGTAGTCTTTAGGGCCGATGGGAAAAGCTTGTCCACCAAAGACCAGAGAAATGTGGAGAGCAGTGTCACAGGGGACAGCAAAAGTACCCTGCGTATCTGTCTGCGCGTCTGGTATGGCAGCATGTATTCCTGTTGCAATTGGAGATGGTGCAATCAAGAGTGTAGTGCCAGTGTCAATAATTCCCGTTGCCATTGATGGAATCGTAATGTTCATAGCTCCAACCGAGATGCCATCAAGTCTGGCTTCCCAGAGGCCTGACTTGGCCACGTTTGGCACAGAGACAAGGGGCCCAGCGAACTTGGAGACGTCAATTGAGCCAAAACTGATGAGCCCATCTCGTGAGTCATCCGCTGCTCTGTTCAAGTTCACTCCAAACAACTTCCTGTCCAAAAGCCCTGCAGTCATGAGATTGTCCATGATTGTTGGAATCTTCTGTGTCGATGAATTACTACCGCCAAGACCCATAATACCATCAGCTGGAAAGTTTGCAAAGGAGTTCGTCAGTCGTGAAGCGGTTCCGAATGTAACCGGACCAAGGGCAAGCCCTGCGAATTGCATTGTGTCTTGTACCAAGTTGCCCATTGCTGCGCCGGAACCATAAGTAATTTTCCAATCCGTTTTTGAGGCTCTGTAAGTATCAGAGTCCTCGGGTCCAAAGGTTGAATGATTCAGACAAGCCTTGTCCTGGCAGTCTGCTGCAGGAACCCACAGGTCGCTACTGCCTGTATCCATGACCATCTTGAAGGGCTTCAAATTGGAACCCAATCTGATAGTTGAGAAATAGGTAACATCTTTGCCATCCTGGTCGATCGCAAGCTGTCCAAAAGTCTTGCCTGGCCGAGAAGCAACGACAGTCAGGCTTGCTGCACGCTTTGAAAAAGAAGTTGAAACACCACGTTTCACAAGGTCTTCCTGGTGCTTCTCAATGATGTCGACTGGTCTCGAGAATCCAAAGCGCTTTGCGATCCGATTTAATTCTTGTTGCTGCTGTAATTGCGGATGGACCGCTGAATCGGGTGGGTTGGCTCTGATGACAACTTCGATTGGAGGTATTGCTGATGCCTTCGGGGCTTCATTGGCCTCCATCTGCCTTACTGATTCTGATCGTGGTGATGAGGTGTCTAAGCGGGCCCGACTGCCATCGACTGGCTTCCAGAGAGATATGTGGCGGTCATCCGCCGCCAGATTCAAGGCATTCCTCTTCACAAGTGTACGGAACTTGCTCGCATCATGATCTTGCACCACGATAAGATGGCCAACTGTCGTGGTGGTAAGCAGCGCCAAGAAGACTGGTAGCATCGCAGGATGACAAAGATAAAGTGAGTACAGGCCGAGAGTGCCAAGCAGTTTTGGATAGAATGTCCTCTGAGGTGCTGCATTGCGCGTCAGAAGTTGTCCCTGTCCCTTGAGGCTTGGATGTTTGGAACAAGCACAAGTATGGTGTTTCCAAGATCAGCTTTGAAACACGCCGAATCTCTAGCATGTTTGCAGTCACATCTTGTTTCAGGAGACTTCAGAGAGAGATTATTCCTATGCTTGAATGAGCATCTGCTCCATGCTTATTTGATGCTCGGGTGCTTGTGATATAGCCAATTTGGACTGTGAATGTGCGAGTGCCAACTTTGCTATGCCAATAGAATCTGCTGATTCTTGTGAGTCCATTGTAGATGCGCTTTGCTGCCTGTCACGACGCTTCATGAACGGAAGATTTGGGTAGAGAGCCTCGCTTTGGACCCTGGCTCGCAGCTTTTGCCAGCTTTCGACAAATGGAGCGCGCAAAGTAACGCCACAAGCACAAAGAATAGCTGCATGTACTTCAACAGACGACCATATTTGGACCAAAGGGAGAGTGTTTGTTAGGAAGCGTGTAACTGTTGTATCTTGATTTGGCTCAGTCAGAGACAGGCGTTTGAGGTTTGCAAGTATGACGACCAATGTCAAGAGCAAGACTGCAACAACGGCAGCTTTCTGGGCTTTTGGTAGCTGAAGCATTGAAATGACTGGCATTGGTAAAATCATCAGAGCGATGTCTGCCGTGATGCGAAAGAGTGGCGGACCGTAGATGACTAGGGTAGCTGTGGTTGTCTTGCCATAACAGTTGGCACTAGGTCTGTCCTGTAGTCTCCAGAAGGCGGGAATTGGCCGGCACTGCAAGTCATAGGCCAGTATCTCCACAAGGGACCCGACAACGATGTAGCAAAGGAGAATATTACAAACAATCGTATGCCATCGAATGAGTCCTTGACTTAGACGACGATAATTGATCGCCACACTCACCTGAGTTAATGCGAGAGAAATGTAGAAGGCGTGCATATAGACAAATTGCTGCTTGAAGATCGACGAGAGCTCATCAAACGTTGGTGTCTCTTGACCAAAACCTTGGGCATCGCGGTAGTGACTCAGAACGCCAACCAGAGCAGCCAACAGCCATGCAAGAGAAATGAGATAGTCGTCTGATCCTAGTTTCTTGAGCCTTTTCCGACGGTGATGCAAACGCAAAACGACTGCCGCAAGACTGAAAGCGCACAATACTGTGAAGACGATGAGACTTCGCTTGACGAGCGCAGGTATGCCAGCACTGTCTTCATCATCTGAATTGGCAGAAATTGTGTCGTTCTCTTGAAGGCCTCCTCCAGTACCGCGTATCGCGCGACGTGCGCTCCAAGGCGCCATTGCATCTGTCGTGTTCAGCAGAGCTGTTAAGTTGTGCAACGCATTCATGATGGCGATTACAGTGTCTCCAGCATTCTAAGTATGTGATGCGTGACTTTCCTTCTCCGCGAGCTTCTTGTCCTGCAACGGTCCACGTTTCAGAGCAAATGATGGCATGTTTCATGTGTCAAGGCAAGCCTCTAATTTATTTGGAAGTTGAGATGCGCCAGCGAGAAGGCATCAGCAGTCTCTCGCGCTAGACTGGCATCGTTAGTCCGATAGCTTTAAGGCACGCATCTGAGCTAGAGCTGTGTGCCTGTACATTTATGTGAAGCTGATAAGCTGTTCATCCCCAGGTGTAGTTGAAGGTGGTCGAAGAATTTCAGCTGGTCACTCGAGATCCACCACGACGACCAGACTATTGCTACGTACGTGCAATAAACCCTCTATCGCTGTACCGTAATAAAATTCAAGCCTAGTACACTCAGCCACATTCGTCTTGATTAGATCTGCTGTCCCTAAGTTCAAGGACTACCTGACTTTTGCACTATGCATATCGACTCTCTATTGCCAGAATTTGCCTTGGACAGGGTGCTTCGCGAAGATTCCAGCTACAAGTCCATCACGCTCCTTGGAAAGATCAAGGACCAGTACTGCATCATTGTTGCAGAAAAGACGGCTTTCGATACCAATGCACTCTCGGCCATCTCGCAGCCAGAGGCTATAAATTTGGATCTAGAGAATAACATCTATGTAAGCCATCTTACAGCTGCACGACGTACTTGCAGCTGACCTGAAGCATCGCGCGTTTGTAGCTCTCAAGTCTGATGCTTTCAAGCTACCTTCTGCAAAGTACAGCATCATTTATCCAGCAACGGAAGTCCATATCGCAAAGTACACTGCACAGAAGAAGCGCATGATTGCAGAGACGCCAGAATTATACACCAACGTCGTGCAGCCATATATACAGACAATGCTGGGTTCTCGCATTGACTGGGTCTTCAACATCCTCAAACACGAAGCTGAGGTTGATCGCATTCTTTTTGAAGACACTGATCCTATTCAGGGGTTCATCCTGTTGCCAGACTTGTGAGTCGTTCGCGTGGATGGCTGACGCTGACAAAAAGGAAATGGGATGGCAAGACACTAAGTGCACTATATATGTGCGCCATCGTGCATCGTCGAGACTTGCAGAGTCTGCGGGACTTGCGAGGTGAGCACATTGGCTTTCTACAACATCTCAAGGAAGAGAGTCAGGCTGCAGTCAAGGCCAAGTATGGCCTTGAGGCGAGCCAACTACGACTTTACATTCATTGTATGGACTCTTATACACACGTCCAAGAGCTGACCCTTAGATCAACCCAGCTACTATCACTTGCATGTTCATGTGCAGAGCAGTGATGCGGAGGCAGGCGAAGGCCTTGCAGCTGGAAAGGCCTGGTTGCTCGATGATGTAATTGACATGTTGAAGCACGATGGAGATGTGTTTGCGAAAAGGATATTGCATTATACATTGGGTGATGCGTCAGAGCTCTACAAGCTGATGGACGGTCAAGCAGCTGCCGCTGCCGCAGGGGCATCCATCTCATGAACGTAGCTGAAGAAGAGGAACTTGATGGCCAGTGAGAATGCGGAATGGAGTGCAACAATGCCAATCAACATGATCTGACTGGTTTTGGAGTCTGCGCGGTTCAGAACCGGCATCAAGTTCCTGACGAGAAAGAACCCCGATAGAGTAAATCCCAAGATGACAGACACCCATCGTATCCAATTGCTAAGAGTTGCATAATGAAAGAATTCCAGCGGTGAAATACTTACTAGAGATACAGGTACCCAAGCGGCATTTGCGTATCCATAGAGGCAGAGTACTTCGAGCAAAGATGGCTCGCACTTGTACCACAGAAGTATCAACCAGCTCAAAACAGGTGTGATGAAGGTATAGCCATAAATAAGCGTGGCGGCGGATGTGAGCGTAGAGAACGAGTACGCATAGGGTTGGTGGGAGACGTGTGCAGCGAGGTAGCCAGCGACCGTTGAAGAAAAGTAGAGCACAGTGATGACGGTGGTCGCAAGCCAAATTGGCGCATACAGATCCGGGTTGCCCTCGATAGTATCGAAGAAATTGGCTCGCGGAAAGATGGCCGCCAAGAGTCTAGCGAGCACTGCATCCGAGGTAACATCGAAGAACTGCGCATAGTAGCCAGTGGACCACAGAAATTGCTTGGAGGAGAACATTGAGGAAGAGGAGAAGAATCCTCCGCCTGACCCTGTAGCGGAGTTGGTCGTCGCTCTTCCTGTAGCACCCTGGCCTGCTTCTAAGGAGTCATTCGCATGAAACGATTGAAACTGCAGGGAAGTCCGCGGCTGGGAGAGGCCTTCTGACTGTTCGACGTCTGGATCGATGACCCTGTCATAGCCGTGCGACATGACTGAGATGCCTCAATGCTAGGCTATAGGTGGCAGCTTGCAACTGTCGGTCGTTCGGTCGCGTCCAGTGCAGTCTTCTTCATCTGACGCGGTGCCGGGCAGAAATGGCGCAGTCACATTTATCCTTCAAATTTGAATCAGAATTATGACAATTGGTGCTCTGGAGCATGATCATGGGCATCTGCCTGCCTGAATATCTGAGCAAGCAGTAGTGAGTCCAACAACTGGCTCTTACGTTCGTCGCTGCTGCTGCCTGCCCATCTGAGCGCATGTGATGTGTCGTTTTCCTTTGTCTGCGGCGGAGGAACAAAGAAGAAGAAGACTTGTGCAGTTGTGCGAGCATGGTGAAGAGGCAGAGGGAGAGCTCAGAGTAGAGCCAGCGTCGTGTGGCACCTTGCCTGCGATATCCATGGGAGACTGCCCGGCAAGCCAGCCATACCGAGTCGTACAAGCGGCTTAAATGCTCCAAGGTCCAGCTCTTGTCACATAAAGGATTGCTTGTCGCCTCTCTCTTCTGTAGATATCTTCCTTGGTCCTGACCCCAGAATCGACGACGATCTCCAATGCACGACAATCGTACAGACAGCATCATCCACACAGGCCATGGGCAGCAGCAGCGCAAGCAAAAGGCAGCGGCATCAGGCCTCATCATCTCGCCGCCGCCAGCATCAGTGTCGCTCGCTCGTCACAGCTACAGCCGACACTTCCATACAGCGAAGAGCCCGCCTTTGACTCCCATCACTGGCTCGTCGACATGTTCCGCTCACAGCAGGGGTCAAGACAACGCGACAGGGCTACATCGCTCATTCGAATTGGAAGTCAGGCTCGAGCAAGAGCCTGAAGATTGCATCTATACCACTGATTCGCCGTATGCGGCGCTGCAGAGTGCAAGGTATGACCAAACTTGTTTCGAGCGTCCAACCTGGCGAACTCCTCCTTCCCTCAGCGCAAGTGAATCAAGCACAGCAGGCAGCCCGACACTGGGCTCCTTCTCACTCCGTTCGGACTCCCGAGATGAGTCCGTCTTGCCAGAGCTACCGGCATTCGAATTGGAATCGCTGCGCAAAGAGTTTGGCAGTGCAAGTCCAAGTCAAAGCGAGCTCGGCATCACAGAGAGCCCGGCACGGAGGAGTCAACAATACGGCGACATCTACATAAGTCTTGATGGGGTGTCAGAGCCACCCAAGTCTCCGTTCTACGTGCAGCCGCATCAGGTCAAGCGGCAGTCGCCACTGTCTCTGAGCCATGTTCCCATACTGCTCGATGAACGGCCTATGGCGACCACAATCAAGGTCCGTGCACCACCTGTATCTCCATCGCCTGTGCCGCGAAAAACATCAGGATCAAAGGCGACGCCAAAGCGAGAATTGCTCCCTTCTGCGCTAAGCGACTTTGCCAACAGGGAGTTGCCGGCTGTACCTGGCGGTAGGCCATACAAGCCGCAAAAACTCTTTGGCGCCGAACCAGTGCTTCAACAAGAAACGGAAGAAATTGACTTATCGTTTGCAGAGATGCCTGTATCGTACAGGCGACCGTCAGTGTCATCAGTGTCGCCTGGCATTCCTGTGTCGCCTGTCAGGTCTGTCAGGGAATATATACCTATTTTGTTTGCCTGTCCCACGCCTCCAGGAAAATCGCCTTCGAGAAACAAAGGTGTCATGACTGAGAGTTCCAAGCCTATTGGTATTGATCACTCAGCTGGACTGAAGCCTTCAAGATTGTACGATATGATTTGACCTGGCTTGTGTGACGGAGGGGGATGTACGAATAATTTGTAGAGTAGAACAGCAGCATGACCACGAACCACAACATGAAACAAGCTTCAAGTGCGCATTGAGCTCGTGCGATCGCTTATATACGTACTCATGTGTTCAAACGCTGCATCCATATGAATTATGTTGCCTGCTTCTGCTTGGCCAGCACTGTTGCCTTGCTGCATGCGTCGCTGCCAGAACTCCTGCATGTCGTTTATGGAGAGACTGCTGCCACTATAGGTCGGCCCCTCTGCGTTCTACTCTTTCTTGCACTCGGTCTACAACATCTTCCAACTCCTCCGACGACAAAAGGCTCACAAGCTTGGTCCATCCGTTTAAGCCTTCTAGGCGCTTTCATTGCGGTGACGCTGAAGTATTTGCGCACCTACTTGCAGCATGATGTAGCCGTTATCGACTTGCTTCTCGCGAAGCTACGCGCCGATGCTCTATACACGCCTGTCATCGCATCGACTGTCTTGGAATGCATTCTGCTTGGTCCACCACTGGCTATGCTGGCACTCGATGGAAGTCAAATGTCCACTTTGTGTGTGTCAGTACTGCTCTTCCTCCCTCTTGTGTCCGTTTCAGCACCCGATGGCTGTATATTTGCCATTCCTCTCATGCTAGGACTGGCTTCACTATGTCTTGCAGAAAGAAAACACGCGCGTAGATGTGCCTTACTCTGTATCACTATCGTGTGCCTTTTATGGGAGCTACAAACGATCCAATGCCAAGCACTCCCCTGGCTTCTGCGCTGCCCAACATCAGACTCCAGCTTCAAAGTGCTGATGCAAAGTCGTTCAGGGACTGGACAAGTATCAGTCCTTGAGTCTCCTCAGTATCGTGTCCTCAAAGTGGACCACTCGTTGCTCGGAGGCGAGTGGCAGGGGCACGTACAGGGTCAGAGTATCTATTCGACATTCTACATGCAAGCGATGGGAATCTATACAACAGCACGGACAAGAGACACAGGCTTCAAGACGACTGTGTTGATCATTGGGCTTGGTGTTGGCACGTCTGCCAAGACACTTCTTGATTCGCCCGTGCATGATGTCCTTGTCCAAGCTATAGAGATTGACTGTGCGGTTGTCGCTGCGGCCCAGCAATTCTTTGGCCTACCTACAGAGGATCCTCGACTCACAGTGAAGTGTGAGGATGCAAGAGAAAGTGTTCGGAAGGCCAAGCTAGCAAATCGCAGGTTTGATTTCATCTCGCACGATGTCTTCACCGGTGGCGACTTGGCCTTCCCGCTCTTCACTTTGCAATTCTTCCAGCAAATCAAGACGATCCTAGCACAGGGCGGTACGTTGAGTGTCAATTACGTGTGGTCTCAGAAAGATAATGATTCGGCATTGCGAAGCTTGCTCAGCACGTTGAAGCAAGTCTTTCAAACGGTTGAAGTCTACCTTGAGAATGGCGAGCTCGATGAAGTTAACAACTTGGTCATCTTTTGCAAACTCACCGACAAGCTGATACTGGATATTCCTGATTCTGGTCGAACGCCGAAGAGCAATCTTGGCGTTGTTGCAGTAAGTCATCTGCTTGGTTCCTCCTTGACTAATTTTCAGCGCGAAATGAAGGATTGGCAGTACGACATGAGTGAGGGGAAAGATGCTCCCATTCTGCACGATCCACAGGTAGACTTTGGAGTAAGTCAACGTGGTTTGGTCAGCAGCTCGCAAGTCATGGCATTCCGACACTGGCGATTCATGCGCAATCTCTTCAAAGAGCCTGAAACATCAATTTGGACTCTATTCTGAAAGCAACGCTAGCGCCATCTATAGAAGCATTGATCCTCATGCCTTCTTCACATTTGATCCTGTCCTCTTGACCCTTGAGAACATACCAACCTTCGGGTCTGTAATAAATTGAAAGATGACATATGTCCAACTTCCATGCTGTGGCAAATCATCGTAGAATTCAGCAGCAACGGCTCGCAGCTTAGGTAGGCGCGTCCAAGCAACAAAGGGAAAGTCATGGTGCTCGTTGTGATACCCAACGTTGTATGTGAGTGCATTGAGACCGCCATAGTAGGAGTACGTCTCGGCTGGGGCACCCGTCTCATCCGACATGCTCTTCTCAAAGACATAGTGCTCTGCGATGAAGTGCCCGGCACATGGATGCAATGAGCCTGCAAAGAAGCTCGAGAAGAGCAGGTATAGTAAAGGAGTCCAGCCAAAGAAGGAGACGAGAATGTAATCAAAGGAGAGCTGCGTAAAAATATTGACAAAGTGCAGCGGTGTGAATGGCATGGCCTTGACCATCATGGGCCGTAACGCGTAAAAGAAGATTTGAAAGGTAGCAAAGAATGCCTTGCCGAGAACATTCTGCAAAAAGAGCGCCTCAAAGCGCGTCGGCAAGTCTGTATCAATACCGTCCACGCCAAGATGTTTGTGATGTTCCAGATGATATGGGCGAAAGGCGGCCGAGTACGGCAGGCCAATGGGCAGATTAGCCACGATGGCAAGATAACGATTTGCCATCATGCTCTTGAATGCCAGATTATGCGAGATTTCGTGAATGGCGAGAAAGATGTTTTGGTTGCATGTGCCACCAAGTAGGTAGGCTGTGAGCATAAACCGCCAAGACAGGATAGGTGCATCTCTCAGGAAGACCGCTGCAAGTGTCTGCACAGATACAACGAGCAACACAAGCCATTTGGTCAGTGGCTCTGGCCCACACAACGCGCCGACTTCGGGATGCGCCTTGATGATGGCCTGCCGCCGTGTCCGGTGCGGCTCTTCTGAGTACGACCAGTGGAAGTCGAGCAGCCGCTGCTCTGCCTCTGTCCGTACTTCCATTTCTGTTGCCATGGCTCGAATGGAGTCGGCAGTGGGTCCCTCAACAGATGAGCTTGAGATGCTGCTTCTCCTCGGTCGCCTCGTCTGGACCCGTGAGAAAAAGCTCGAAAAGGCGACCACAGCGAAAAGACATATTTAGCAGTCACTTCATTGGCTTGACATAGAAATGCTCTTCTCCTGCTAGCTCATGCAATGTACCCGACAGCTCAGAAGGCTTTCTGTGCGTCTCAGCTGTCTCGGCAACATTGCCAAGAAGAGGCCCTACTCATTTGCAAAAGAGATCGAGTCTGTGCTTGCTGCTTTCAATGTCGACACAGGAACGCCTATCTCATCCCCTGCCTCCTCTGCAGCGCTTGCATCCTTTCACAAGAAGGTGATCAATACGCGTGTACCAACTGGAGAGCTTGCAAACGAATACCGAAGCTTCCAGCGCCACAGCACCGTTCGAGCGCTGCCTTTGTTGACCTGCAAGCTCTTCTTGCGACGACTGCTTGCAGATTTGCAAGTCAGGCTCGCTGTGCAGGTCTTGCTTGCATATGACCTCAATGATAGCGTCAATCTTGTGACAGACGTGCTTCATGGCTTGCAGACTTATGAACAGCGAACCTTTCTTGTCATGCTGTTCTCCGAACTGAGGAGATTAAGTCAGCATGGAATCGCGAAGCAGATATGTGCCGCAACTGGCTACAGTCCAAGTGCTATGTCACAGCTTACAGACCAACATGAACAGGTGGCAGACATCGAAACTTCTCAAGTGCTGTCGAAAAGGCTATTTGGCACCCCCACGCTAGATGGTTGGACCGTCCTTGTGCTCTGCAAGCAGCTTCTACAAAGCGAATTGCTTGCAGAGGCAGAATATCTGGTAACGCGGCATCCTCAGGCTCATCATGCCGTCCGCTTCCTTGTCGAACGCTTACCGCGCCCGAGAGCCGCCGCTTTGTTTGTCAGTCTTGCAGAAGAAGCTGACTACGACTTGCATACCTGGCGTGTAGCTATCGGCGCTTGCGATGAGCACCAATTACGAAGCTTAGCAGAGTCCGCGAAATCGCTTGACATCAAGTTGCTGGTTGCAGAGGGCACGGCTAGACACACAAATACTTTGCCTATTTCTTACACGATGGCAAAGACATTGTCATCGACTTCTCCAGAGACGAAAGCGCTCGGGTCTTTGTTCGCCAATTGGCTACACACCTCTCCAGCGACCATCGCTGATAATCCACATGAGGCTGCCATGCAAGCGATTCTTAGTAATTTGGCAGACGAAGACACCCAGCACTTGTCTGATCTTCTGCTAGGTTTTGCTGAGGCCGTTCAGCAGCATTCGACCGCCTCACTGTATGCGGTGTTGAGGCTTGTGGAAGATATGCCTTATGACCTCCCATTCCACGTTGAACACAAATTGACACGACACATTCTCAACAAACCGGCCGATGAAGCAGCCTTGTATTTTGCATTGCGCAAGACGAGCAAACGCGCCATGCACGCAGTGGTCAACCACCATCTGCGCGCACACAGGATGGGTGCTGAAGACGGTCAATTCTTTGGCAGTCTGCTTCTCTTGTCAAAACGCCTGGGAATTGAAGCGTCTGCTCTTCAAAATGTTTTTGAGTTGTGCATAATGCAGCTGATTAAAGTACGCCCTCCGACGCTGGCGCTATCACTACTGCGCACATGTGAGGCACTAGAGATATCTCCGGCTCTGGATACGGTCGCTAAGCTGATGCGCGTGCTCACTCGGAATCGGTACTACGACATTGTGCTGCATCTGTTGACTATGTCGATGCCAAATTCTGGGGCCGCCCTGTCGAAAGCCCTGAAGGTACAACGAAATATCTTTGCTCGCTTCATCCTCCACACGGCATCCAAAGACGCGATTGTTTCGATGCGAGCTTTGAGGGAGATGCGCCGTAAGGGCTTTGTGCCGTCTGCATTTCTGTTGCAATCTATGGCCCTTCGACTGGCCAGCCATCGATACATCCCAGGTTCCAGTGTGCCATGCAGCAGCTCTGTCTTGTTTCGATACATCTCGCGCATCATTCGCCTCGCTGGTACATTGGGTTATAAGAGTGGTGGTAATCGTGGATTCGCTTCTAGCTTGGCACGTCTTGTGCTTCTTCGACAAGGCCTCGGTGCTTCAAAGGAGCGGATCAAATACACACTTGGCCGCTCACGCAAGTCTCTACAACAACAAGATTTTGAGGAGTTGATGCGTATTCTGCGGCAATGGCGTGCCCTGACGGAGCATTCTGCTGGATCTACGAATATTGCTGCAAAGGAGAGGCTGGCGAGGCAGCGACCGAGGGAATTGAGGCATCTGCTTGCGAGGGTGGACGGTCGCCGCCGGCGTATATTTGGCACTTCGAAGCGGCGATGCAGGCGGCGAAAGAGGCCTGGTAGCCTGTGAACCTTGTTGGTAGTATTGGACTGTAGAGTAGCCATTTCCCCCTTTCACGTGTCTCCCCCAGTTCTTCCCCCGGCTCCTCACGCCGACCGAGGCACAAAGCAAAACAACCACCGCATCCTCCGCCTCTCTACCCTTCAGTCCATCTCTCATCTGCAGAACAGCTTCGATATGAGTGAAAAGTGAGCAATTCGCAACGTCAATGTTACTTCTTTGCTAATAGGCAGCGTTGCTCATGCCCTTTCCGGCGCCCTCGGTGGTATGGCCGCCATGGTCGTTACCTAGTTAGTCCCTTCCCTAAGCTAACGTGAGGAAGGCGTGCTAACACACTCAGCCCTCTCATTACACTCTCTACACGCGCCCAGGTCGAAGTGAAGAAGGTCCACGCCAGTCAGCTTGAAGCCGTCAAGCGCATTCTCGAGCGCGAAGGTGTCAGTGGCCTCTACACGGGTCTACGATCCGCTCTTTTCGGCATTGGTGTTACAAACGGTGTCTACTACTACTTCTACGAGACGGCCAAGGAGATCCTTGAGAAGGCACGTAAAGGTCGCGTAGGACCCATGACGACTGCAGAGAGCATGCTTGCTGGACTGTTGGCTGGATCAGCTACAGTATTTGCCACCAACCCCATCTGGGTCGTCAACACGCGTGTCACTGCACGTAAAGATGCCGTGGAGTCGAATCCCAATGCGCCTGCAGTGCCTCACAAGAACCTGGGTACACTTGCGACCCTCAAGGCGTTGATTCGCGATGAAGGCGTCGGTGCCCTGTGGGCTGGTGTTGCGCCCGCACTCGTGCTAGTCATCAACCCAATCATCCAATACACCATCTTTGAGCAGTTGCGCATCTTGATTGAGAAGCGACGCAAGATGACGCCTTGGGATGCGTTCCTCCTCGGTGCTGTGGGCAAGCTGGCTGCAACTGGCTCTACGTATCCTTACATCACACTCAAGGCACGTATGCAGCTGCGTCAATCCGGTAACAAGGACGAGCAGTACAACAACATGCTTGCTGGTCTCAAGAAGATTATCCGTGATGAAGGTGTCGCTGGTTTGTACAAGGGTGTGGGACCCAAGGTCGTGCAGTCTGTGCTCACTGCTGCGTTGCTCTTTGGCTTCAAGGAGCAGCTCTTTGTCACTGCCAAGCGTCTTATGGAAGCCGTGGGTACCAAGCAGGTCAAGCAGGTCGCCGTCGCAGCAGCAGCAAGGGCATGAAACGTACATCGCTAGTCAAGCCAACAGGAACAGGATTCGAAATTGGGTACGTAGATGTAATATATCGAGTGGCTAGAGAGGCACCTTTAGTATTGCACGAGACTTTGGTATGCTTGATAAGCCCTCGCACATTGACACAGCAACCTTTCCTGCATGGCATAAACACCCTTGAGATCACGCAACTCTGCAGGGCTCATCAGCTCAGCTTCACGGTGTCGGACGTCTGTACGCTTTGATTTAGCCAACAAGCGTGATTTGTCCTTGAGGAGCGCTTCAAGTCGTTGGTGGATGCGAGCCATGGCTAGGCACAGCTCACTAGCAAGCGTCATGGCAGCCTTCTCTGGTTTGTGGAACCAAAAGAAGAGTGTTAGAGAGGGCTGTCTATCCAAACGCTTGGGCACTTCTTGCAGCTCAAGCACGCCGAGTTGATGAAGACTGGTGAGTGCTTGTCGAATGTCTTTGTGCTGCAACAAGGCAATGGCATAGAGTTGCTTTTCGTCCACTTTGCGCTTCTCTTTAATGATGCGAAGGAGACGGACAGCAGTAGGTCCGAGCTGCTGCGAGACAAGAGCCTCAACCTGACGCTCCCTGAGCACCTCGCCAAGTAATTCGAAATCGATTTCGTAAGAGGTTGAGGTCAATTGAGAGACGAAAGGCACATGGCTGCCAGCCAAAATAGCCAAGATGCGCTTTGAATGCACGGAAGGCTCTGGACCCGTCTCACCCATGTCTGACTCGTCTGATCGTTCTTCATCCGACATGATCTCATCGGATTCGTACCCAGTGTGGGCAACGCGTGGCTCAAACCTTTTATTTTGAGCGACTCGACTTGATTTAGGAGGTGCACACCAGGCATCATCCAAGTCCATGTCATCCGGAATGGCTCGAGCAACGTGTCGTTCGGTAATGGGCACACGGAGTTTGCCGCGTTGTCTGCAAGAGGCAGTCTTCAATTGAAGCGTATCGAGCAATCTGCCATAAATGCGTGCCGTTTCGTCGCCACAGCATAGTGCACAGAGAGACACCAAGTCTCGTGTTCGGGCCAGCACGCCGAGTTTATCAAAGTTGAAACGCACAACGGCTTCTCCGTCAAGCAAACTGGTTGCAGCGGAGCCATTGTCCATCTTGACTCTTTTACGAGCAGGACCATCATCACTGCCTTCGAGGTTGGAAAGTCCCACGGCAGTGCTGTACAATGCATCAATCTTATCATTATCCTCACGCTCACGTCGGTGCATGATTGCCGAGACTTTTTCTTCAATCTGCTGCTTGAGCTTTGCATCAGACAAGTTCTTTTTTGCATCGAGCTTGGCCTTGTCTCTGACTTCGCGTTCGCGTTCCGCTCCGATGACGTGGTCACGCGGGTGGGCAAAGACAAAGTAGCGTTCATGTAGGAGCTTGATGATGCAATGCTCGAGTGCAGCAGCAGACGTGTCTTGGTCTTGGTTGTCTTCATGGGCGCTAAACTGCAGAAGCAAGTCTCGCACACGCACTTGACCCTGTGCTAGAACATGCTTGACCATAGCGGCTGCATGGACGGAGTGGTTGCGAGAGGTATGGAAGATGGCTTTACCCACCTGCGAGAGGGCCATGATCTGGACAAAATTGCATTCATACAGGACACGGGCTTGATCTTCTTCGTGGTTGAGGGGGAATTTTGCAAATTGGCAGCAACCATGCATGATGAGGGCTGCTAGACAGCGTTTGACGAGTTTTGGCTGCATCTTGCAGCGTCGGGAGAGGCTGACTGCATCTTGCCGGCCGTAGGTCAGTAAGGAGGAAGCAACGCGCTGGAAGCAGTGTGTTAGCTGGTCAAATCTGGATGTATAGGAGCAAGGGTGAATTACAGCTGCATTGTCGCCAAGGAAGGCCCTGACGAGGACAGTGCAGAAGCTGACGACGTCCCGAGTGGGCATGGGCTATGGCAGTGGAGCAGCAAGTAGTAGAGCAGTAGAGTAGCAAGTAGTAGAATATAGTAGAGCAGAGTAGAGTAAAGTAGAGTAAAGTAGACAGAGCAGTAGAGCAGCAGCAGCAGTCAACTCGGAGGCGCACACGGACGACGGAGAAAGAGAGCAAGAGACCAACAACCAGACACCATCCAAAGCATCAAGGCACCCATCCATGTTCGCCCTCAACAAGCAGGCAACCATGCTCGCAGCACGGAGGACCATGGCCACAGCAGCACATGGCAGTGCAGCCTCTTCCTTCGCAGTCCGCAAGCAGGCAGGCATCCTCGTCGCTTCCCGCGATGATGGCAGGCCCACCACCTCCCTCTCCGTCGTGATCCGCGCAGGATCTAGGTTCGAGAGCAGCCCAGGTGTCGCACATCTCCTCGAGAAGTTTGCGTTCCAGGTATGCCTTCTTCGTTTTTATAATACACGCGCTGACAATGCTACCAGAGCACAGAGAAGCGGTCGGCTTTACGCATTACTCGCGAGGCAGAGCTCATTGGAGCGACACTCTCATCCCAAATCACCCGCGAGCACATCATTCTCGGGGCTCAGTTCCTCCGCGAAGACCTGCCATACTTCACCCAGCTACTCGGCGAGGTCTTGGCTCACACAAAATACACCCACTACACCTTACCCGAGAGTGTCTTGCCCCTAGCTCAAGTTGAGTACAAGGCATCTCAACACTCTCCTCCTGCTCTGGCTGCTGATACATTGCATCAGCTCGCCTTCCGTCGTGGTCTTGGAAACCCATTGCTCGCTACACCTACCGTGCCCGTCTCCACTGAGCAGGTGGCAGCCTACGCAAAGCAATCCTACGTCAAGGAGAACATTGCTATCGTGGCTACAGGTGTAGACCAAGCTCAACTCGACCAACTCGTCTCTGAGCACTTTAGCAGTGTTCCCTCCGGTTCGCAGGCACAAGTTTCTGAGAGCAAGTACTTTGGTGGTGAAGCGAGACTTCCTTACAGGTCCAGCATTGGACACTTTGCCATTGGCTTCCCAGGCGCAGCTGCCTCACCACACGTCCCAGCCGAGATGGCAGTGTTGGGTGCATTGCTCGGTGGATCGAGCAGTATCAAGTGGTCACGGGGAAACTCCATCCTCGGCCAAGCTGCAGCGTCGGTGAGTCCACAAATCAAGGCACTCGCAAACCATGGCACGTACACCGATACGGGACTCTTTAGCATTTACATCATGGGACCTACTGCACAGATCCCTCAGGCAGCCAAGGCTTCCGTCAATGCACTCAAGCAGATTGCCTCCAAGGTCAGTGCTGAAGACTTAAAGCGTGCCATTGCTCAAGCCAAGTTTGCCGCGTATGCAGCGGCTGAGGAGCGGACTCTGTCTGCTGAAGCCGTTGGGAGGTCACTGTTGGCAGAAGGTAAGGCGCCTGCCGTTGAAGAGACCGTACAGGCATTGGAGAAGGTGACGGCGGACAAGGTGCAAAAAGCAGCCAAGAAGTTGCTTGACAACAAGCCTTCAGTGGCCGCTATTGGTGAGACGCACAAGATGCCATTCTTTGATGAGCTCTAAAGTCAAAGTACAGCATCACAATTAGAGATTAGGCCTAGTTGCTGTAGCTAGGTAATCAAACTACCTCATGGAAACATCTATGATTCAAATCCAAAGACAGGAAAGTGTTTGGTGAAGGGGTATCGTATGGCAAGCTTCGTGCTGCCGGCTTTGCCCGTTTGCATTTGTTGGTAGAGTTGGCTCAGGAATAAATTATTGGAGATGCATGTCGCCACCATAGCCTTCATCTCTGCTCGCTGGTGGTCAAGCACCTCTGGCAAAATTGACAGGAGCGGCGAGGGACTGCTCTTCATTGCCGCAGCTGCCTGTAGCCGGCCTTGATGGATGCCGTCGGCAGCATTCTTTTTGAGTTGCTGAGCGGTCAAGTCTGAGGTATCGAGACAGCTCCGTGTGTCTTGCCAGGTGAGTGCAGGCGGTGATACGAGCAGGTTGAAGGGTTTCATGCGGTATTCGTACAAGAGCGCACGACTGCTAAAGGCGCATTTATCATCCTGGATAAGTTTGAGCTTTTTGAGAAGCTTCAAGAGCTCAGTTGTTAGTGTTGCACTGCTTGAAGAAATCCTTACATCGATACAAGCTCTGCACATGACAATGAGGACTTCATTGTAGGTGATGACACTGTCCAAGTGATCTCGTACTTTTTGATCTGATGCTGGTACACGATCTAGGTAAATTGTATTGAGATGATCAATTTGCAGTGCAATCAAGTGTTCCAGCTGCAGGTACACAAGATCGAGCTCCCACGGCCGATACAACTCTTGCTCAAAACCCATCAACCAGATCTTGAGACTGACATCGAGTTTTGTGTTGAAGAGCCATGAGGACAAGGTGTATGAGAGACTGGTTCGTCCATTGGTAAGCTTTTTGGGATGTTCTTTCGTGAGCGAGGCGAGTTCAGTATCCAGCAGCTCAGCCTCTCCTTGCAGCACATCTAAATCGAGCAAAACTTTGCATAAATTGCGTCTCTGTCTGCTCGGATTGTGCCAGTAGATACGGTATAGGTCAAGGATGGGTGGCGTTGCACGTTGAAGCAGCATCGTAATGAGCTGATGAATCTTGAAACGCTTGTCGGAGGGTTGTTCGACACGCGCGAGACTTGCATCAAAGTACTCGGGTCGCTTGCCACTCAATTCTTGTACAGCGTTGATGAGATACCTCTCTTGCTCAGGAAGCGCTTTGAGTCCTGGACTGTCTTGGAAGTGTCTTTGCATGAGTGACCGTGTCAGTGGTAGATAGGGCAGTTCTCTGCATCGAAGAACCTCTAAGTACGCATGCATGACAGCAGGACTGTGCCGAGCATCACTTGAGATGACCTTCAAGGGTGCCATATCTGTACACAAGCGTTTCAGCAAGTCAACGGCAGCCTCAACAGACATGGTTACAATGGGACGTGGTGGTGTTGTACTTGCGAAGCGACGCTGTATCGTCGGGTTGAAGATGGCAGCCAGCGTGTCTGGGTTGAGCGTACACGGGGTAATGGTCATTTCTGTAAGTAGTAGTTCCAATGTCCGCGCATTCGATCGAAGTGCTGTGGCATCGCTCATTCGACTCGTCAATTGAAGCCATGCCTGCCGTTGCTGTAGCCGCAAGGCAATATGACTGTATTGCTGTGCCTTGCACCAAGCAATTCCATCTGTCAAGAGTGCCTGAATGGTATGGCTCGGTTCATCACTCAGCATACGCTCGTCAAAGTCATGCGCAGAGATGTCTTCCTCGTCATACAACCTGCCAGCCATGAATTCCTCTCTGACAAACTCGCATGAACGAATCGTTGCTGCCACATATGGAAATAGCACATGTTGGTGCAACGGATCATCGAGTTGGTACTTGGATGGATCACGATCTTGTAGGCGATGGCCTAGTAGTGCTTGCACATAGACACAGGTGAACAGAGTCTGTGCTAGGCTTGCACCTGTCTGCCATGCCATTTCACTCGCAAGCAATTGATCCATAATGCTCAAGACTTCTTGTGGGCTCAATGCTTGGCTGCAATCATAAGAGCCGAGTGCCAGCTCTGTTGCATCAATCACACCATTATCCATCTTTGGATCCATGATTTCTAGAGCTGCAATGGAATCTTGCAGCTGGAATGTCTCGAGACGGATGAGCTCGCCAAGGTCGAGGGCATCTTCACAGGCTTTTTTAAAAGCAGCGGTAATGTCCGTCATGTCTGTCATACCGTCACTCGACATGGCCAAGAGCAGGTGTTTCAAATAGTCAGCTAGCGGCTTTTGAGCAGTCTTGGAGCATGCAGACCCGAGAGGCAGCGTCAAGTGGACATGCTCGAGGATTGTCTTGCTCTCGTCTGATTGTATCTTGGAAAAGTTCAGCAATCAGATGGCTAAGAACTAGAACTATAGACTACAGAATTATATATTCTAATAGAACTCAAGCTAACAATCAAGCGGCTTCTGTCTCTTCCTTGCATTCCATGAGAGCTTCGTTGCAATAGACTCAAACCAATCACCCGTCTGTTTCCCTCGCAAACACGTTGGAAAGGGGAATCTGCTTGCAGAGACACGTACATAGTCACCCTGCTGCAGCTCTACGCGATTTCGCCCATCGAAACTCGCCCATGCTGTTGAACGCGAGTCATAGGCAACCGCGACTTGAAGGACCATGGAGTCTGGCACGAGGAGTGGTCGGAAGCTGAGTGTGTGAGGACAAATGGGCGAGATGAGAATGGTGGGAATCTATCGTTAGTATTGGATGGTGTTTGGTAGTGACACACCTCGGGATGACAGAGAGAGCCGCCAGCAGAGAGGGAGTACGCTGTTGAGCCAGTGGGCGTCGACACAACCACGCCATCTGCAGAGATGCTAGTTAAATGTTCGTCATCACCAAACAACTCGAGGGAGGAGAGTTGTGCATTCGGTCCACGATCGACCACCATATCATTCAGCACATTGAAGGACAAATCAAACTTGTGACTGGTCGAGACAGCATCACCATGTTTATCCATGGCCACGAGATCGGCATGCAATGTATCTTCCTTATTGATGAGTTGTCCGTTTGCGTCTCGTGCTGCTCGAAACACGGCACATTCAATACGCATACGCAATGCAGCAGTGACGCCCTCTTGTAGGACACTCGAGACTTGCTTTGGATAGTCCTTGAAATCGAAATTGGTCAAAAACCCAAGAGATCCCAAAGCAAAGCTTAAGACTGGTGGTACGATGCGCTGGAATAGACATGAAGCATGCAAGACTGTGCCATCGCCACCCAACGTCAGCACCAAATCAAACAAGTGCGGTGATTTCGTGCACAGTTCAGAGGTCCAGAACTTGATTTTCCCGGGATGATGTACCTGTGCTGCGAGTTCCTTGACGGCTTCTTCTTCTTCAAAGCGTTTCTCAATGTACACGGTGTACCCGAGTGTTTTCTCAGAGCCACTACTGTGATTGCCATTGGAGGACTTGCGCTCCTTGTGCTGCAACAAGAGCCAACCACACAAGTCCGCCATGAGCTTGACGAGACTGTGATCGCCTGGTTTCGCCAGCACGAGAATCGAATGGATCTTGAGCTTGAGACGCGCTGCACCGAGGTGTTTTGAGAGTTCACGTACGCCAAGGGCCATGTCACTGACTTCCTTCTTTGTCAGGGCGCGTTTCTGGTCGATGGGTGTATGTGTGCCTGGCGGTGAGTCTGGTCGAGACGATGGCTCAGAGGTGCCATGACTCGCCATAGGTCGATCCATACGAGCGCGTGAATCCAGTAGAGAATGAACGAAGCAGGCGGTCCGCTTATATCGCCGATGAGCGCTCCCTTGGCGTCGTGGCGTGGCATGAGGTCGATCGGGATGGCTGCTTTCATCCACAGACGATTGTCGAGAGGGATGTTGGCTGTGTGATGGTCTGGTGGGCGTCCCTGTGCTCGTGTCCGCTGCTGCGTGTTCTCGAAGCGCCGAGTGCTGGTCGCGCTGCTCTGTCGCAGCATCGTCGTTGTCCATGTCATGATCCATGGCGGATGCAGCGGGCGATGGCTGTGTGCGCCTTTCTAGCTGTGGGTGAAGCTGTGCGCTCGTCTCTGCCTGGGCCTCGCTGCCATGGTCCATGTCTGCCGTCGTCAGGTATCGGCGTGGTCCTTGTCGTCATGATGTTACGACACAAACACAAACACAAGAAGCAGAAGAGGCAGAGACATGGAGCAAGGAAAAACAGATCGATTGGACGTTCATAGCGCATATGACAACAGACTAGAACATATGCAAGATAGAGGGGAGAAAGCAACTTGAATCATATGCTTAAGCCTCAGTGGCATCGGCGGACTGCTGGTCAACCTTTGCCTGGAGTCGCTGCTGACGCCTCTCCCTGGCAGCCTTGGCGCGTGCACGACGTGCCTCCTGTGTCTCTGCGATGTGCTTGGCGCGGGTCTCCTCCGACTTTGCCTGGTGGATGTGCTCAATCAAGGCACGCTTGTGCTTGAAGGTGTTTCCCTTTGCACTGGCATAGAGGGAGTGGTAGAGGTGGTTGGTGATCTTACCGGCATCTCTGTACTTGCGCAGCAATCGCCGCAAGACACGCTGACGACGCATCCACACGACCGAGGAACGCAATCGGGCCTCTGAGGTACCGTGACGCTTACCGGCACCTGAGTGACGACCCTGACGCTTGGCGTTGGCCATCTCTCGGACGCGCGATCGGCTGTGGACGACGGTTGGCTTTTTGATGATGAGACCATCCTTGATGAGCTTGCGGATGTTTTGCCTGGAATTGGCGCCTGCAATCTCAGTCTGTTCGCTTGGGTCCATCCAGACTTTGCCCTTGCCGACCTTGAGACATGCTGCAGCGAGCCTCTTTTGCGCAGTGAGGTTCTGTGTACCAGCCTGCATGTGTTAGTGCTGTGCTGGCTGTGTGTATAAGGTGCGGTACCATTGTGATGCCCTTGTGCGTTGCTGCTGGGTGTTCTCCCTGGCTGTTGCTCTTGTCTCTCTCTTGCTTTGTCTCTTGCTTGGCTGCTGCGGTGTGCAGGGGGGGGTGATTATTGTGACTGCTGCGACAGAGGGACACACAGAGATAATTGGGACACACGCACTGATTCACTGTCTATTACTGCTATTCTATACTATACTATACTAACTACTGCTGCTACTGCTGCTACTGCTACTGCTACTATCTACTATACTGCTACTATCTAGACACATAACATGCTAAATATCTCACCAGCTGACATCGTCATCCTCAAACTACCCTCGGGCCAGCACAAACCCATCAACCTCAAAGACCACAGCTCACTCTGCTCTCTCGGCAAGTTCGGTGCCTTCGAGACAAAGCATCTCGTCGGCAAGCCATACGGCCATACTTACGAGGTCAATAAAGACAGGTCTCTCTCTCTCGTCTCTCAACGCGTCCACATAAATCCACTCGATGATCGTGGCAATAATGAATTCATTATCGATGCAAACCAAAGCAACCAGGCACTCTCGCAAGAAGAAATCATGGCCCTGCGTCAAGCAGGTGACAGTGAAGCCCTCATACAAAAGCTCAAGGACAATAACAAATCCTTTGACCTCAAGACAGACTTCTCCAAGGCCAAGTATGAAGCCAAGAAGCTCGCAAAATACTCGCCTCAATTCACAGCGATCGAGCCCAATGCCCTCGGTGTCTTGACCTGGCTCACGGAAAAGGACTGGGAGAGCGTCTCCTTCCTCACTGCAGAATCCCTGGCGTATATGCTCACTGCTGGTGATGTTCGGCCGGGGGCGCATTACCTCGTAGCAGAGAGCATCAGTGGCTTACTCGTGGCTGCCTTGCTTGAACGCGGTGCCATTGTCACCTTTGTCCACGAGACAGAAGCACCCACCCTCGATAACCTCAAGTACTTTCCGCACCTGGACGAACTAGCATTGAAAAAGCAAGGCAGGTTATTTGCCATGAACTGGCATGAAGCGGCGTATCCAGATGAAGTGATTGCTGAACTAGAAGCCTACGTCGCTGCACGCAAAGACTCTACCATCCACAAGGATGAGGAGAAAGTGGCACGCAGGCAAGCACGGATAGAGCAACTGAAAATCTACCAACAACGAAGCTTCGATGGACTCTTCCTCATGACTCAAACAACTGCCACCTCTACCCTCCCATTGCTCTTACCCAAATTGGGACTCAGTCGCAAAGTATGCATCTACAGTCCAACCAGAGAACCTTTGCTCGCTGTACGGCAATTGCATAATCAACCATTACTCGGTCAAGCCATTGTTGAGCTGCGAGCAAGAGAGATTCAAGTCCTACCGGGCCGAACACGCCCAGTGATGACGAAACGCGGCGAATGGGGTTACATCTTCCAGTGAGCCTTGTGTTCCTTCACCACGATTGACTGACCATCCTAGTGCCATCAAGATTGAACGACTACCAGAGACGGTAGCGACTGGTGTGAAACCTGCCAAGAAGCTCAATCGACCCCGAACAGAGGAAATAGCAGAGACGACGGATGGCGAGCCTGCTGCCAAGAAGCATCGGGATGCTTAATATCAGTCAGAGTCTCAGGCACTGTCGTATGAGTGATCTGATGCCTCCTCAGCACTGAGCATGCCTTCCTCCTGCGCAGCCTCCTGCTGCTGCTGTTCCTGCTGAGGTTCGTCTTCTTCATAGCTCGACTCCATATCAAAGCTCGCGCCATGCTCAACAGAGCCGTCCAAGTCATGCTCATGCTCATGCTCATCCATCTCCGTTAAAACCTCCTCCTCGCCCTCCATCGCTTCGCCATCCTCATCCTGATGCTGCTCATACGACGCGCTCACCTCACCTGCCTCCTCCTCTTGCTGTGCCAACGTCTTGCTGCATCCAAACGGACGAATCCATCGATCACCGAACCGAGCGATTGCTGTGTCCTTGTCTTGTTTACGCGCTTCCAGGGAGCAGATACGCGTTGTATTGCGCGAGGAGCTTGTGAAGGATGAATCTGTTTCACTTCGCAGGACTTGTATGCTCGATTGAGCGCGTGATGCTTGCCATATCTCATGCGCTAGTTGCGGATAGAAGGACGTCATGGTGATGGAAGAGCACACTTGGCACATGGACATGAAAGCAGGTATCAAGACCTAACGGAAAAAGCTATGGCAGACCAGATCTATCACAGAAGACGGAATACGCGGACAATTGGAGAGAGACAATAGCGACAGGAGGTGCATCCTAACAGCACGAGCTGCTCGACCCAGTCCCAACATTCTGACCCGCTGCAATCTTAACAGTCGCCTTACCACCCGTATTGACATTCGCAGCGCCCATACGTTCCTTGATCTGCCGAGCCATTGTCAAGAACGCCTGCTCGACATTCGTTGCCGACTTGGCGGAAGTCTCCAGGAAGGGAATGGCGAGACCATCAGCAAACTCCTTGGCAACCGTGTACTCCACCACCTTCTTATCCGTCATGTCAGACTTGTTGCCCACCAGCAGCTTGTTGACGCCTTCAGTGGCGTAACGGTCGATTTCCTGGAGCCATTGCTTGACATTGCTAAATGTATCTTTTTCTTGTTAGCCATGTATGGACGAGACATTGCTGATATTGAGCATACCCTGGTCTGTCACATCATAGACGACAATGATGCCGTGCGCTCCACGGTAGTATGACGAGGTGATGGTCCTGAAACGTTCCTGGCCTGCTGTGTCCCACTACCGTATTAGCCAATTGTCTTGTTGATGTATGGGTCAGGTACAATTTGCAGTTTGACAGTCTTGCCTTCGAGTTCAATGGTTCTGATTTTCTAGAAAAGAGTGTCAGCCTCATATCAGAGCGCAAGTGAAGCAGAGGCCCTTACAAAGTCAACGCCAATGGTAGAAATGTAAGACTCGGTGTAGGTATCGTCGGCGAAACGCAGGAGCAGACAGGACTTGCCGACGCCGGAGTCGCCGATGAGAAGAAGCTTGAAGAGGTAGTCTAGATGGAGCGGGTCAGCATGTGTAGCAATAGCGCAAATTGGCCTATGCGCGATGGTGTGATGGGGACTAGGGAAGAATCAGGAGGAGGATGGTGTTGGCCTCTCTTGCCCGTGTATCCTCTTCCACGCACATGCGCAGACGCCAAGGAGAAGAGAATGTACCGTATTCAGGTGCGCTCATGATGAACTACTGGCTGATGGAGTGGATACCTTGCGTGCTGCTTCTCGTCTAGGTCCAGTAGCAGCAGCAGCAGTCGCAGCAGCAGTTGTCGTGGTCGCGGTGATGATGCTGCGTGTGGGGTTAGGGTGAGCCTGGCCGGGAGACGCGATAGAAGCAGCCAATAAGCTATAGAAGCAGCTAGAAGAGCCTACTTCTCGTCGACGAAGATAGCTAGAGCATGGCCGACCTCAGGCAACGCAAGGCCAAGCTAGACCTCAACCAGGCCCAGCTCCAGCAAGAGGCAGCAGCTGTCCTCGAGAAAGTGGCAGGCAAGCTTCAATCAGCAGCCCCTAGTCAGGTAACACACACATACTCCGTGCACCTCCAGGCAACGCGCCTCCTGACCTTCTTTACTCCCAGGAGAGCAAGGGGTCAGTCAAGAGATACGGAGGCTGCTATTATGTACAAAGTAGCTGACACGGCAACAGGCATGGACGCAGCAGGATACCCTCACCTACCTCATCCTCCCCGGCATTTTCACCGCGCTCGCCCTCTTCACGCGTCTTTGGCGCATCGGACGCTCAGAGATCGTCACTTGGGACGAGGCACAGTATGTTCTCCTCGGGGAATCACGTCCGTGACATGCTAATTGACCTTACAGCTTCGGCAAGTTCGCATCCCACTACCTCAAGCGGGAATTCTACTTTGATGTGCATCCACCGCTCGGCAAGATGCTTAATGGCCTTGCAGGCTATATCGCAGGCTACGACGGCTCATTCGAATTCAAGTCTGGTGAAAAGTACCCCGAGGGCCTTAACTTTGTCTTTATGCGCGTCTGGAACGCAATGTTTGGTGCAGCATGTATTCCCCTCGCCTACTTCACCGCTCTTGACTTGGGCTTGTCTCTACAAGCCACATGTCTTGTTACATTGATGGTCCTCTTTGACAACACCTACGCCACCATCTCCCGCTTCATCCTACTCGACAGCATGCTCCTCTTCTTCACCTTTACAACCATGTTTTGCCTGGTCAAGTTCCACACCTACAGGAATCGCGAGTTTTCATACCGCTGGTTCAAGTGGCTCACCCTCATGGGTGTCTCGATTGGTTGTGTGTGCAGCATTAAGTGGGTTGGCATGTTTGGCACGGCGCTCTGTGGCCTCTACACGATGCATGACCTCTGGGACAAGCTTGGTGACTTGCGCATGTCGAAAATCACCTATGCAAAACACTGGGCCGCTCGCATCACCTCATTGATTGTGGTGCCTGTTGCTGTGTATGCATTCATGTTTTACATTCACTTCCAGGTCCTTGAGAATAGCGGGCCGGGCGATGCTCAGATGCCGTCGTTGTTTCAAGCAAACTTGCGTGGCACAGACTTGCTCTCATCGCCCTTGGAGCTGGCTATTGGCTCGCGTGCCACCATCAAGAACATGGGGTACGGTGGTGGTCTCCTCCACTCGCATGTCCAGACCTTCCCAGAAGGCTCACAACAGCAGCAGGTGACGTGTTACCACCACAAGGATGCCAACAACGATTGGTTCTTCTACCCGGCTCGTGAGGAACCAGAGTACAATCCAGATGACACGACTGCCCCGTTGCGCTTCTTAAAGGACACATCCATCGTGCGACTCGTTCATGCTCAAACAGGACGCAACTTGCACAGTCACTCAATTGCTGCACCTGTCACAAAGGGCGACAATGAAGTGTCTTGTTATGGTAACTTGACGGTTGGTGATGACAAGGATCACTGGCGCATGGAAGTCGTCTCAGATATCCGTTCTCGCGACCGCAGTCGTGTGCGTACACTCACGAGTGCTGTACGCTTCAAGCATGTCTCTGGAAACTGTTATCTCCGCGCCGCCAACGTCAACCTCCCACAATGGGGTTTCAAGCAGATTGAAGTGACGTGTGATAAGAAATCAAAGCCCTCCGATGTCTTTTCCCACTGGAACATTGAGAGTCACTGGAACGATCGTTTGCCGCCGGCGTCCGCCGCTGATTTCAAATCACCCTTCTGGCGCGACTTTGTTCACTTGAATGTGGCCATGATGACCAGTAACAATGCACTGGTGCCGGACCCGGACAAGGCAGATGAATTGGCCAGTCAAGCGTGGCAGTGGCCGATTGCTTGGGTGGGTTTGCGTATGTGTGGTTGGGATGATGGTACTGTCAAGTACTTCTTGCTCGGTAATCCTGCCGTTTACTGGTGGTCCACTGCGAGTTTGGTCATCTTGGGTGTGTTGGTGACTTACCATGTCCTCCGCTGGCAACGTTCGAGCCCTGCACTCACAGCACGGGAAGCGGACAAAATGATCTATGCGGGCATCTACCCTGCCATTGGTTGGTTCCTCCACTACATCCCCTTCTTCATCATGGGTCGTGTGCTGTATGTACACCACTACTTTCCAGCCCTGTGGTTCGCCATTCTCGTGACAGGCTACTTGTTTGATCACTTCACCGCACGCTTGCCAAAAGGTCAACGACAGATCATCTTCTGGACGGCATATGCCATCATTACAGGTCTATTTATTCTATTTGCTCCCTTCACCTTCGGTATGGTTGGGAATGCCTACAAGTACAGACACCTGCAATGGTTCAAGTCTTGGCGCGTGCACAACGGCGAGCCGGCGACCTTTTTGGGAGAAGTGGCGAGTACGGCTCAGGCGGTGCAGGAGGGTGCCCAGGCAGTGGTGGAGAGTGTGTCTGAGGGTCTTGTTGGTGCCTGAGTTGCTCCTCCTATGCTCCTGAGTTCATGCTCCTGAGTCTCCGTGCTGCTAGCCTTAAATCACTTCTGCTACAAAATAGATTGCTGAGATGATCCCCTGCACGTGCCTGCTCCACTCATAAACTCAATTTCAACCAGCATCCAGCAGACATCTATACCAGTCTGTAGCCATACTCTAGCTCATCTACACAGGGCCCTGTCCTCGAGACCTCAAGAGTCACACTTCCATGCCATGGCGCACATAGGGCCCATGGTTACAGCACACGAAACGCCTGCACCCACCAACGCACCCATAACCGCGCCACCAACCATGCAACCCGAGGCCGCCATGACACGCAGCAGTGCGCAGACGCAACACGCTTCCGACGCCGGCCTTGTAGCTGACATCAAACCGGATCACTACTGGGCGGACGGCGCGATTCCTGTCTTCAAACCAACCATGCAACAATTCAAGTCATTCCCAGATTTCATCAAGAAAGTAGATCGCTATGGCATGAAAGCTGGTATCATTAAAGTCATACCACCCGCAGAGTGGCTTGCACAGCTACCTGATCTTGATGACAAAGTAATCCTTCCCAGCTTCCTCATGTCCGGTGCTAATGTCTCTAGGTCAAAGACATCCGCGTCAAATCCGCCATCGAGCAACAATTCGCCGGCACCGGCGGCGCTTTTCGACAGATGAACCTCGAGAAGCAACGTTCCTACAATCTCCAGCAATGGCGCAAGATTTGCGACTCCCTCGAGCATCAGCCGCCTGCGAAACGCGGCAAAGTACGCGCAACAGGAGGTCTTCGGTCGACAACTGCGGCGGCCGTCGCAACAGAGAGATTGGCGACACCGCCGTTGAGTACAGACTCTGACTCGGAGCCTGATGCGTCTGTTGAGCGACCGCGATCAGCAACGAAGCAGCAGCATAAAAAGGGCCCATCGCCAGCGAAAAAGGAGAAGCGCATTGTGAATGAGGAGGAAGACTTTGACTATCGCATCGACGACAATGATCAGTACACCACTGAGCGATGCGAAGAGCTGGAACGCGCATACTGGAAATCGCTTACCTTCAATAACCCCATGTACGGCGCTGACTTACCCGGCTCATTGTTTGATGATGGCACAAAAGATTGGAATGTCGCACATCTAGACAACATCCTTAACCGTCTCGGCGTCGTTCTACCGGGTGTCAACTCGGCCTACCTCTATCTCGGTATGTGGAAAGCAACCTTTTCCTGGCACGTCGAGGACATGGATCTATACTCCATCAATTATATCCACTTTGGAGCTCCTAAACAATGGTACTCCATCGCTCAGGAGGACAATCAAAAGTTTGAGCGCGTCATGAAGGAGATCTTCCCCAACGATGCTCGTAATTGCTCCCAATTCATGCGACACAAGACATTCGGTGCCTCTCCAGCACGTTTAGCACAACATGGCTTGCATGTCAACAAACTCGTGCACTACGAAAAGGAGTTTGTCATTACATTCCCCTATGGTTACCACTCTGGCTACAACATGGGTTACAACTGTGCAGAAAGTGTCAATTTCGCAACCGATTCCTGGCTAGATTTTGGTCGTGTAGCGCAAAAGTGTGATTGTGTGGCCGACGCAGTGAGTATCGACGTACGCGACATTATTCGCCAGCTTGACGGGTATAGCGAGTCGGACATGTCGGATTCAGAGGGAGACGAATCGATGCTGACACCACCGCGCTCTGTCGCTGGCTCGGCCAAGCGCAAGCCATCGCGGAAACGCAAGCTTGGAGCAACGGCTCAGGCATATAAAAAGACGGGCGCCTTGTTTCATGGCAAGCGATTCAAGATTAGTCTCCCAAAATCTCCTTGCAGCTTGTGCCCAAATATAGCGTCGGATGAGCCATTGCTCAAGACGGACGACGGTCATTCCGTGCATCGCATCTGCGCCGAACTCTTGCCAGAAACACAGATTGAAGAACACCCTAATGGCTCCACCATGGTGACAGGCTTCAACCTCATCAACAAGGATCGCTTCTCACTCAAGTGCTCATATTGCCGAGCGACGCATGGCGCCTGTTTCCAGTGCTCTTCAGCCAAGTGTGTTCGCTCGTTCCATGGGACATGTGCTTATATGGCGGGTGTCCTCGTTGAGAAATTGCCTGCGACCATTCAGCCAGAAGCGTTCACCTTCCAATGCAAGTCGCATCGACCCCGTCGACTCGCAGTGGAGCAAATGGAATTCGATACAAACCTTGCGCATTTCGTTGAGAAGCTGGCTGTTGGCGAAATTGCGCAGTGTCAATATGCAGCAGGTCTGCCATTTGCTGGCCGGGTGCTTGAGAATCGCGCTGCTGAGCGAACTGTGCTCATGCGCGTACTCGGTACAACAGACATTGAGATTGAGGTGGATTATCGCTGGGTCATGACGAAACCCCGTAGAGTAGCCATGCCTGCTCGACCCTCTGTCTCATCGATACTGGGCACTGCCGCAGGTCCCTTGCCGCCTGCGTTTGCAGTGCCACAGCCACAGCCTCTTGCTCAGCCAGCAGCAATAGTGCCTGATTCAACGGCGCTTGGACCGAGTCCAACGGCACTAGCAGCCTAATCTAATACTTACAAGTTTATGTACAATTAGCGTATCGGCGTAATTAAAGCGATTCAGGATGTTCAAGAGTGCTTCCATCTATAAACAATGTATGCCATGCCATGTACAGCTGTTGCTTTTATATAATGCAGTGCGATTTCACCTCTGATGCGGGTAGTGATATGGACCACGAGGCCCATTGTTGTGGTATCCTTGATTGTGCGGAGGATAGCCGTCTCCCATCCGGTTGTTTTGATTCATTGGGTAGCCGCTACGATGAACGGGCGGCAGATCTCGAGGATGAGGATTGCCGTTCAGGATGGAGTCGATTGAATTGCGCGACAATGGCCGTTCAGACTTGTCGGACGGCCCGAGGGGGATGTTGGGTGGAGCGGAACGATCATGCCGCATGTCGAATGAGCCACGTTGATTGCCATACTGAGACGGCATACTCTGCATAGATGGATGATGCGGATGGTGTAGCTGCTGAGGGTGCATGTGAAATGATGGGTGCTGAGGTGGCCCTCCAGGACCACCGCGATAGTCGTACGATGATTGTTGTGGTGCTTGACCGAAAGGGTGCGCACCCATGGTCATGTAGCCTCCAGGACCCTCGGGTGGCCTGCCATAGGGAAACATCGGCTGGTTCTGTGGAGGACCCGGAGGTCCTTGGTTATAGGCACTGTAAGGGCTTGTATACTGACCAGGACCCTGTACAGACAGCATTGGTTGAGGACGATATGAACCTCCACCATGACTCGGACCCGAGGGCACTGGCTGTGGTTGCACAGGTGCATGTTGCTGATGAGAGTAATGGCTATAGCTCTGCTTATTGGAACCATATCCAAAAGTAGGTGCATCATTTCTGGGCTCCGACAGGGCTGCTGGGCCGCCGGATCGGGGCAGATATTGCCGATAGTTGCGTTGCACTAAGTAGTCGTCGAAATGACGCTGTACATGAGCGAGCGTTTTTCCCGGCATCCACGATGTAATCGCGCTGAAATCAGATCCATAGCGCTTGAGCAATACAATGAACTGTGCCTCGTCTTGATCTGTCCAAGCAAACGGTCGATTATTGGGGTCAGCCTGAGGAATTCTCGCTTGAGCAGCTGGAATTTGGGACCCTTCTCGCGGAGCTTGGGGCGCTGCTACGACCTCCGTTCTTTGCGGCGTTTGACCAAGAGACGACACAGCTGGGGACGATTCGCGCGTCTCATCTGTCAATTCAGCAACAATGTCGTCAAGCTGACGCCGAGGTCGCCGCAACGGGCGGACACGCTTGACCGCATCATCGCCTTCGACAGCGGTTGTTCGACGACGGCGCTTCGCCACAACAGCTTCAACCTCCTCGTCCTCACCTTCCTCACCATCATCTTGCGATGCCACGATAGACCGCTTGAATGAACGAGTTTGACCCCTGCGACTTGGACGTCCCCGTTTAGGCGCATATTTGGTCCGAGGTTTGCCCGTCTTGTACTCGATACCGGCTTTCGATTTATAGTAGTGCAAAACGCAGTCCTCGGCTGTCCGACCTGGCAGGCCGGCTGCGATGGCACCAAATTGCTTTGGAGTGGCTTTGAAGCGAGCAATAAAGATATTCTGTTCTTCAGCTGTCCAGTAGTCTGTTGCCATGGGTCTACCAATCTTGTAGTATTCCAGCGGCTTCTCCACTTTGGCATTTTGATCGTCAAAGTAGCACAGCTCGCGCTCAAAGGGATCAGAAATGAGAGCAGGGATGGAAGCTTCGTTGAGCACATTGCTTGGTAGAATGAGACCGTGGAAGGCCTCCTTAATTTCGTACCCAATTGGACGACCTCGTGTGCCTCGACTTGAAGCACTGGCACCAGGCGCAACAGCAGTTGTTGCTTCTTCTTGCTGCATTTGGTACCATCGTTGGTGATCGTACTTGGCTGTAGTCGCCTTCCACCCAGCTTGACGCTCCTCAAACTCAGAACGAAGCGCTTCGATGCATTCAGCATTCTCTCTCCTGTGGCGAGCAAGGATTGCCGTCACTCCGGCTTTGGACTTCTTGAATAGCGCAAGGTTGTGTTGATAAAAGTCGTGCTCTTGTGGCTCGCCAAAGAGCCTGCGTCGATCCACTTTTTTGCGTGTCAAGCATTGACTGAGATTCTGCTCCAGTACTTGTCCCGCCAAGGACTTGTCAAATTTTTGGCAGTACTGCTTTCGTCGCGGCAATGGAGCTTCCAGCAAGGCGAGTAGGTCCTCGAGATCCGATTGCAACACATTGTAATGTTCTCTGAGAGCCTGATGCCGGTCATCCGACTCGCTCACAGCAGTTTTGAGGGCAAGGGTCTCATCCGCTAGATCCCTGATGCGTTCTTCAAGCCTCTCCCGTTGCTGAAAAGTGGCCGAAACGGGGCCAACTTCCGTGTCCATGTCCACTTCGTTTGCCTCGATGCCCGAATCGTGAGTTGCCTCTCGTAGAAATTGATCTTTTTCGCTGCTTCGTTGTGCATCAATTGACTTCGCGACATGCTCTGCTTGCAACTCGGCGATACTGACTTCCTCAATGTTTGGCGAAGCGACTTGTTCCATTTGCGAGTCCTCCAAATGTACAGTGGATGCTTGAGACCCGGCAGATAAAGAGCGAGGCCGAACGACTTGTCCATCTCCCATGGAGCTTGCCTTAAGCTCATCTAGTATGGGAGATTCTGGCTTCAAATGGTCGACAGAATCTTGAGCAGCCGTCAGCGTCTCATTTGCTCGAGTTCGTTCCGGAGTGAGCGCAATTGGAGCTTCTTGTCTACTTTCATCCTTCAATATTGCTCGATTATCATTGACAACACTATCCTCGACTGTGGCTGACTTTTGCGGAGCTTCTGTTGAAATTGAACCCTTTGTAATCATGTCTGTAAGCGGCGTCGCTGCTCGCTGGTTTTGTTGCACTAGGGGCCTATCAGCAGACCGATCAACAGTCTCAGGCTTGTTATCAAGAAGATTGACTGCAGGATCAGGCTCGGCCATCTCAGCATCTTCGTCGTCTTCATCGTCCATAGCATCGAAAGGGTTAACGTAGTCTTCTTCAACCTGAGCATTCGCAAGAACAGGCAAGCTTTTAGGGCTTGTTTGCACAGCAGATGTGTTCATAGGCCTTTGAGTGTTTTCCTTGAGCGACTGAGAGAGGACCCCGACATTGGCCTCATCCTTTCGTTGCCCTGCAGTATCTACAGCAAGAGGCTCGCGAGGTGATGGACTTGTCAGCAGATCAATGATCACATCGATTGACCTCTCCGCCGCTTGCTGAACCTTGAAATCCGAGGTTGATGCATTTGGAAGAATCTGCCGTACATGTTCAGCTTGACCGGCTGGCGATGTCGGTGCTGTATGGCTTCTCGGCATTCCATTCGGCTTACTGAAGGGCGGTCCGGAGATGCGCAGTGGTCCATTGTCACGTTCGCGCGATTCAAATTTCACTGGCGTTGAAGCTCTTCGTGTATGTGACAAATGACCTTCACGACCATGCCATTGCTGATTCGCCTTGTACTCGCGCGCCTCACGTTCACGGGCTAAACGATCACGGTCGGCTGCAGTCAAGCCTCTAGGAGGCCCAGATGTCTGCCTGCGAGTTGCATCAGGCCATCTGAGAGCTTCAGGTGACCAACTCCTTTGATGCCGGACCGTAGGCGATACGCCATTGCCTTGAGCGTACCTATTTGGACCTGCTAGTGAATGATGGACCGCTGGTTCGTGCGGTGGGGGTGACCGGCGAAAGGACCTCTCGTGACCCGAACCTTGGCTATAGCTATGAGGTCTCGACAGAAAAGGCCGCCCATGAGCGTGGTTTGCATGACTACTCGGGCCCTCTGGCGGCGTCCGGAAATCCCTTCTGCCACGGAAGGAAGCATCGCGATGATCACGTATACCAGCCGGAGCAGGCGGTGAACGATCATCCTTTCGATCTCGTTTGTACAGCAAATCTTGTGTTGAGCGACTGCATTGTTTAGCTTTGTCATCAAGCTCGGCTAAGGCCATAAAGGAGTCATACCCATGCGCATCTAGCGGTGGAGATTGCGCCGAAGGACGGTCATTAGGCTTGTATGACGACCAGCGCGAAGACATAAAGCGTAACTGAGCGTAATTTAAAGGAAGTGTCTCGGCAAATAGTCTCTATTCCGGTGCGCAGCTGTAGGTACAGCAGGCAGCGACGTTGACGACTATAGAATCAGCTTGCGCGCACAAGCAAAATCGTCGTAAAGCTCTAAAAGAAGCAGCTATAGGATCAAGCAGCAAGCCAGCAGAGTAATTGGCGGCTTCTCGAGTACAGAGGGATGATCCCAAGCGTGTTGTATTCTTTGTACAAGTCCAAGCCAAGCAAGCGGCTCGTGTGGGAATGCGCAGATGCACACGTGACTTGTCTCAAAAGATCGCAGTCACAGCGCCAGTCCAAATCATCGCAAGGCGCAAGAGTCATAGATCTATGTCTAAGCATGACAGCTCTTGTGTTTTGTCCCTATGTGTGCTCTTCGTATAGTCCGTCCAATGCCTGTACACTCCTGAGTCTGGATCTCGAGTTTAAACCTGTCAAACCTAAATTCAGAAGATGTCGATGTCGCCGCATACACTCAGGTCTCGTCCTCGCATCGATGATCGCCCACGACCATGATTGCATGGTGACGCTGATATCAAGTGATGCACTGCATTGAAGGCTTCCGAGTACGACTGCTGGCGCAGAATACAGAAGGAAAAAGGAGGCTGCTGCCGTATGAGTCATGTCGTCACTGCGAGTAGACCTTTTGGTGTCATCACTAAGCCTGCTACTCACTGTCCTCACACGACACTTGTTAGTGAGTCAAATACCAAGCTTCTCCCTAGCCTGCCATAACTATTAGAGTCATGACTGGTGCTAAAGGTGACAACGTCAAGCTCGAGCATAAAGACGACAAGTCTCGCTTGAATAAACCCCCTTTTCTGAAGCAAAAGGACTTCAAGAAGGACTACTCTGGACATTGCTTTTGTGGTGCCGTTCAATTCGAAGTGTGCGGCAAACCAAAAGAGAATCCCATTTGCCACTGCAAAAGCTGCCAGCGTCTGCACTCTGCACCGGCATCCCTCAACAGCATCTTTGAGTTCTCCCAAGTTCAAATTGTGAAGGGGGCCGAGGAAGACCTCATTTGCTACAGTCCACAAAACCGTCAAGTGGGTTTCTACGAAGACAACTTGCCGGTCAAGCTCAGTTGCAAGCATTGCTTCTCGGCCATTGGCAATCACGGTCGTTCAATGATGCTCATTCACCCAACTCTGCTCGAGTTTGACGGAGCTTGGCCTGATGCCTACAAACCCAGCTTCCACCAGTACTACGCAGACCGCATCCATGATATCAGCGATGATCTACCAAAGTACAATAAGAAGAAGCACGACGAGCCCCTCAACACAGCTGCAGAGGAGAAGATTGAAGAGGACGAAGCCAAGAGGAAGGAGAAGGACGAAAAGAGGCAACATGAGGAACAAGAGGACAACGAGGCACATGCCAAAGCAGCCAAGCGACAAAAGCAGGAGAATTGAATTAAGAAGCATGTAAAATCCATGACTATTTACTCTATCAAGCATAACTAGCTCAAATCGATAAAATTTTACCCGTCACACATAGTTCCTAGGCTGCAGCAGCGGTCAAGGCCTCGTGCATGTCGTTACGAGCGATAATACCACCAATCTGTGGCAAGCGCGAGTTGCCCGTGAGGGCACGGTCAATCTCAATAGCAGCCGACCGGCCTTCGTTGATGGCCCAAACAACAAGAGACTGACCACGACGGCAATCACCGCAGGCGTAGATACCCTCCACACTTGTTGCATACGATCCAGCAGGTGTAGCGAAGTTGGAGCGTGGGTCTTTCTTGAGAGGTAGATCGGTGATCAGCTTCTCCTCAGGGCCAAGGAAACCCATTGCCAAAATGACCAAGTCGGCTGGGTAGAATTGCTCAGAGCCGGCGACCTTAGCCATCGACCACTGGCCCTTGTCGTTCTTGGTCCATTCCACGCGCGTTGTCTGGATACCCTTCACCTTGTTGTTCTCCTCATCCACCACGAATGAGTTGGACATGATGCAGTACTCACGAGGATCCTTGCCGTAGTGCGCTTGCACTTCAGCGTGTCCATAGTCAACCTTGAACACACGTGGGAATTGTGGCCATGGGTTGTCCTTGGCACGGCTCGCTGGAGGCTGGGGAAGGAGCTCAAAGTTGAGCACTGACTTGGCACCGTGACGCACTGACGTACCGAGACAATCGTTACCAGTGTCACCTCCACCGATGACAATGACATCCTTGCCCTTTGCTGAGATGTACTTTTCGTCCTCGAGACCAGAGTCAAGCAGGGACTTGGTGTTCTGGTGCAAGAACTGCATGGCAAAGATGATGCCGTCAACGTTGCGACCGGGGATACCCATGTCGCGAGGCACAGTGGCACCAGTCGACAAGAGAACAGAGTCAAATTGCTCTTGGAGCTCATTGACAGAGACGTTCTCGCCGACGCTGACACCTGTGATGAACGTGATGCCTTCTGCGGCCATGAGATCGACTCGGCGCTGCACAATCTTCTTGTCGAGCTTCATGTTGGGGATACCGTACATGAGCAGACCTCCAATGCGGTCAGCGCGCTCGTAAACAGTCACGCTGTGACCGGCCTTGTTGAGCTGATCAGCAGCAGAGAGACCAGCGGGTCCGGAACCCACGACAGCAATGGTCTTGCCAGTGCGAATCTTGGGTGGGCACGGCTGCATCCAGCCCATCTCGAAGCCCTTGTCAATGATGGCACATTCGATAGACTTGATGCCGACCGGTGACTCGTTGATGCCAAGCACGCAGGCACCCTCGCAAGGAGCAGGACATACACGTCCAGTGAACTCTGGGAAGTTATTGGTCATGAGCAGACGATCAAGAGCATCCTTCCACTGCTCGTTAAAGACGAGCTCATTCCACTTGGGGATAATGTTGGAGATGGGGCATCCAGAGTCAGACTGACAGAAGGGCACACCACAGTCCATGCATCGTGCTGTTTGCAGTCGGAGCTCGTCAGTTGTCAGACGTGTCGACAGCTCTTCCCAGTCGCCGATACGCTTGTGAGCATTGCGGTACTTTTCAGACTTACGCGAGTACTTCATGAAACCACGAATCTTGTCGAGCGGCTTACGCGTAGCAGCACCGTCGGCAACAGCATCCTCGAGGTCGAGCACAGCTGGCTCCTTGTGGCCGTTTTGCTTGGGCTTCTCCTCCTTGTTGAAGAGAGGCACCTGGAACTGACTCATTTTGGCTTCAGCGGCCTTAGCGGCCTCTTGCTCAAGCACGCGCTTGTAATCAACAGGCAAGACCTTGACGAAACGGTCGAGTGTGCGGTGGAATTGCGAGAGCACACGGTCAGCAACCTCAGATCCAGTGTACTGACGGTGATCCTCAATCATGCCGCGAAGGAAAGCAATCTCAACTGGGTCAGTCACCTTGGACAGCTCGACGAGCTCAGGGTTGACCTTGGACGCGAAGGATTGGTCCATGTCCAAAACATAGGCGATACCACCAGACATACCAGCAGCGAAGTTGCGACCGGTTGTACCGAGAATGACGATACGTCCACCAGTCATGTATTCACAACCATGGTCACCAACGGCCTCAACAACGGCGTGAGCACCTGAGTTTCGGACGGCGAATCGCTCAGCTGCGATACCACGGAAGTAGGCCTTGCCAGAGGTGGCACCGTACAGGCACACATTACCGACAATGACATTCTCCTCGGAGTTAAAGATGGAGTTCTTTGGTGGGTAGACAATGAGACGACCACCTGATAGACCCTTGCCGACGTAATCGTTGCAATCACCTTCAAGCTCAAGCGTGACACCAGGAGCCAAGAATGCACCAAAGGACTGACCAGCAGATCCATACAAGTTGACATGAATACTGTCATCTGGCAGACCATTCTCACCGAACCTCTTGGAAATGCGGTTGGAGAGGGTGGCACCGAGCGCGCGGTCAGTGTTGATGATTTGACAGTCAATCTGCGACGGCAAACCACGCTCTAGCGTCCACTCGGCCTCGTCAATAAGTTTGTTGTCGAGACGAGTGTAGAGACGGTGGTCCTGCTTGCGAACATTGTAGGTCGCAGCACCAGGACGCAGAGTGAATGCCGGCGTCAAGATGGCCGACAAGTCAAGGTTCTTGGTCTTTGGCGTGCGTAGAGAATCGTTGACACGCAGCTTGTCTGATCGGCCGACCATCTCATCGATAGTGCGGAATCCGAGCTTTGCCATGATGGCACGAAGCTCTTCGACAACGTAGTAGAAGAAGGTGATGACCTGCTCAGGCTGGCCCATGAACTTCTTGCGGAGCTCAGGGTCCTGTGTAGCAATACCCACGGGGCATGTGTTGAGGTGACACTTTCGCATCATGATGCAACCCATAGCAATCAAAGGTGTGGTGGCAAAACCAAACTCTTCAGCGCCGAGCAAACAAGCAATAGCCACATCGCGGCCTGTACGGATCTGTCCATCAGTCTGGACGCAGACACGACCACGCAAATCATTGAGCACCAATGTCTGGTGCGTCTCGGCAAGTCCGAGCTCCCAAGGAAGACCGGCATACTTGATACCTGTCCACCTGGAGGCACCAGTACCACCATCGTGACCAGAAATGAGGATGTGATCAGCCTTGGCCTTGGCAACACCCGAGGCAACAATACCAACACCGACTTCAGACACGAGCTTGACAGAGACACGTGCGCGAGGGTTGGAGCACTTGAGATCGTAAATCAGCTGCTTCAAATCCTCAATGGAGTAAATGTCGTGGTGCGGAGGTGGAGAGATAAGACCAACACCGGGGGTGGAGTGACGCGTGCGAGCGATACTCTGGGAAACCTTGTGTCCAGGCAGCTCACCACCTTCTCCAGGCTTGGCACCCTGTGCCATCTTGATTTGCAACTCGTCGGCATCAGAGAGGTAGTAGGATGTGACACCGAAACGACCAGAGGCGATCTGCTTGATGGCAGAACGCATGGTGTCGCCATTAGCCAACTTCATGGACCGCTCTGGGTCTTCACCACCTTCACCCGTGTTCGACTTGCCGCCAAGTCTGTTCATAGCGATAGCCAGTGCAGAGTGGGACTCCATGGAGATAGATCCATACGACATAGCACCTGTGCAGAAACGACGCACAATCTCAGTCCAGGGCTCAACTTGTTCGAGTGGAATGGCACGTCCAGAGTCGTAATCAAAGTCAAGCATACCACGCAAGGTACAATTCTTGATTTGCTCATAGGCAGAGGCAGAGTACTTTGCGTACGAAGCATCGTTCTTGGAGCGTACGGCATCCTGCAAGTTGGCAATCGAAGCAGGACTGTTGATGTGAGGGTCGCCACCATCTCGCCAGTGGTACTCACCAGACTCGGGCAGACCAGCGATCTGTACAGTCTCGCGCGACGCCCAACCCTTTTCATGGAAGGCAAAGGCATCTTGAGCAATCCAGTCAAAGGTGATACCCTTGATTCGTGAAGCTGTTCCAACAAAGGCAACATCAATAACAGACTGATCGACACCGAGCGCTTCAAAGATTTGAGCGCCTTTGTACGACTGTAATGTCGAGATACCCATCTTCGACATGACTTTCAAGATACCGCCGTCGGCAGCTTTGATCCAGTTGCGAACAGCCTTGTCGGCGTTCGTGCAATCCTTGAGCGCATTCTCGCGAGCGAGCTTGGCAATGGCTTCAAAGGTCAAGTATGGGCAAACACCATCGGCACCGTAACCGAGCAAGACACAGAGGTGGTGAACTTCCCGCGCTTCTCCAGTCTCAACGAGCAACGCAACACGCGAACGCAACTTGTTCTTGACCAAGTGGTGGTGCACCGAGCCGGAAGCAATGAGTGCAGAAACAGGAACGCGGTCAGCAGCGGTGGCACGGTCAGAAAGGACGACAACCTTGTAACCTTCGGCGATGGCAGCTTCAGTTTGAGCGCACACTTCATCGAGGTGCTTCTTGTAGCCAGCTGTACCTTCCGACTTGGCAAATGTCAAGTCGAGTGTCTTGACGCGCCAGCTAGGGTTGATGGTGGTCATATGCTTGATGGCTTCGAGTTCCTCCATGCTGAGAACAGGCGATGGAAGCTTGAGACGTGCGCACTGCTTGGCGTTCATCTCGAGCAAGTTACCTTGAGGGCCGACGTAGCACTGCAGACTCATGACAATGCTCTCTCGAATTGGATCGATGGGCGGGTTGGTGACTTGAGCAAAGAGTTGACGGAAGTAGTCATACATGAGACGCGGCTGAGGCGCCATGCAAGCAAGAGGTCCATCGTTACCCATGGAGCCGAGGGCTTCTTTTCCATCTGAAGCCATAGGAGCAACGAGCAAGTTGAGTTGCTCGAGTGTGTATCCGAAGGCTAGCAGACGACGATCATCGGCAATCGTAGCATCGTCAAGTGTGGGTGCCAACTTGACATTGTTGGCCTTGAGCTTCTCGTGGATGCGAGGAAGTGACAAAATTTGCTGGTCAACCCATCCTTGGAAGTCACAACGGCTGGCAGTCTTGTGCTTGAGTTCCTTGTCGTCGACGATACGACCTTCTTTGGTGTCAACAAGCAGCATCTTACCAGGCTGCAATCGACCCTTGGAGAGCACCTTCTCAGGCTCAATGAGAATGGCACCGACCTCGGAAGCACAAATCATAATGTCGTCTGTGGTGACGTAGAATCGACAAGGTCGCAGACCGTTACGATCGAGGTTCGCACCACAGTACCGGCCATCAGCAAACGTAAACAATGCCGGTCCATCCCAAGGCTCCATCATGCAGGACGCCCATTCGTAGAAAGCCTTCTTGTCGTCCTCCATGTGGTCATTGTCGAGCCAGGCTTCGGGAACCATGAGCATCACGGCCTCTGGCAAGCTGAGAACACCGTTGATGACGAGCAACTCGAGACAATTGTCAAACGCAGCAGAGTCGGAGCCACCTTCCTCGATGATTGGGTACAGCGAGTCAAGCTCATCGCCAAAGAGCTTCGAGTTGAGGAGACCCTCACGGGCACGCATCCAATTCTTGTTGCCGCGGAGGGTGTTGATTTCTCCGTTGTGAGCAGCGAGACGCATGGGCTGAGCACGATCCCACGAGGGAAAGGTGTTGGTGGAGAAACGCGAGTGCACTAGGGCAAAGTGCGCCTCGTAGTCAGAGTTGCACAGGTCGAGGTAGTAGTTGTAGACTTGCACGGGAGCAAGCTGACCCTTGTACACGACATTCATGTTGGAGAGGGAGCAGATGTAGAACCACTTCTCCAGACCAAGCTTGTGTGTGGCCTGCTTGCGCAAGACATACAGCTGTCGCTCGAAGAACTTGGTATCAAACGAATCAGCGTCGGTGGTCTCTGGCGATTCACTCTCTCCATAAGCACGCCTCAACACAAGCACAGGCTGCTGAATGATGGGCTCGCGCGAAAGTGCAGCAGGACCCAGAATGGTCGAGTCACGGGGAACAATACGCCAGCCAAGGACGCGCAGGTCGAGTGACTCGGCGAGCTGGGTGAAGACCTGCTTCGACTCAGCGAGAATGGCCTCGTCTGGGGAAAAGAAGACATTGCCAAAGGCGTACTGACCCATTGGAGGGATGACACACTTGGTGAGGCTGTTGAATTCCTTGACGACAAACTTGTGAGGCATGGAGGTCATGACACCTGCACCGTCTCCGTCGCGTGTGTCGGCACCCACGGCACCTCGGTGAGAGAGATTGCAGAGGAGCGATCGAGCATCGCTGACAATTTTGTGAGAGACCTTTCCCTTGATGTGGCATGAAAATCCTGTTTTGTTAGTCTCTGAATAACAGCACGCGAAGAAGACATACCAACACCACAGGCGTCCTTTTCATATTCTGGGTCATAGAGGCCCTGCTTTGCAGGCAAACCACTAAAATTCACCGCTTGTTTGAAATTGCCGACCGGGGCGACGGGCCCCATGTCAACAAATTCGTCGTTTGCTTCATAACATGGTTCAGAGTCCCTGGGCATGCTATGCACCTGAATCTGGTGCGTTGATGGCTAGCTTGGGGTGTGCTTATAAAGCTTTTTTTTTTCCTTGTTGATGTCCCTGTCGCGAGGGGAACGAGGACGGACCTTTTGGAGTGAGAGCTTGTGACTTGATGAGCTGTGACTAGCAGCTGTGCACGAGCAGAGGGAGAGCGCAAGAGGCTTGTAGAGGGTAGTGAGGCGGGGTGTGGTGGTGGTGAGTAGCAGAAGAGGAGATAGGCAACAGAGCGAGGTCAGCAAGCAACAAACGCGCGCGCAGGCAGCAGGCAGGCAGGCCAACAGAAACTCCAAATTTTTTTCCTCCTCCCGAGCGCGCATCCACATGCAACATTGCCCATCGCCCCCGGGATTTTATCGTGTCGCTCTTGGCCCAGAACGCAGTTGAGTTTGTGGAGACGGCACGGCCAGTCACGCTTGCTGACCTTCATCTTCCAAGTTCTTGACTCCCAAGCAAATTCTTCACGACAACAGCGATGCTACGGATGAATAAGACTTCGATTCCACTGTTGCACCCGATCACATGTCTCGACAAATAGCAGCACTGATAAGGCTCTCACAGCATTGAAATTGGTCATGGGTCCGTCTCGTTTTGTGAAAACCTTGACTGTCCCCGTTGCTTCATGATGCGCCTACTAGACAAGCACCATGTCCTACTGCTCAAACACATCTGTGACTGCATCATTCACTCTCGGAGCTTGCCGTCCAGTTGCCGAGATCTGACATTTCATTCTCTATTCCCGCTGCTAGTTTGGCTCGCCAGAGGAAATGCAAACTTTTTTTCAAGAGGCTGCAATTATGATGCTTCTCATTGGTTGACCCCGCTACCAACTGGTTGGAGAAGAAAAAAAAGGCTGGTGGACAGATCTGCAGTATCGATAGTGTAAGCAGACTTGGAGACTCCTGTTTCTCCCGAAAGACCGTTGAGGCGAATATTTACACGGCGGAGACTTCTGCTGACCAGAAAAAACCGCCCAATGCTTCTACACAGTGCTTCGACTGCGTTCCAGCAAATACAATTCCCCATCTGATTCGGACTTGGCGGCTTTGACGGCACACGTAGCGGCCCAAGATGAAGTCACATCAGATGGATCATGGAGCACTTTAACTTCGTAGCTTCTTGTCATTTCGTACTATAATCTTTTCTTACTTTCCTATTTCTCTTCATTAATCGATTAGTACTCTTACATGCGTATTTGTTGTTCATTCCGTTTATGCTTTCGTCTCTCATAAGAGTCATGTTTTTCTTAGCAGCATGGAACAATGAATTTGCTCTTCATTAATTCATAGGGCCTCTCTATTCTTGTCAAGCCAAAAAAGAATATCCATCCATCGAGGCTGTATGGATTGCAGGGGTATCACTGAGGTGGTTGAGCGTGCGTACTGCGCAACGATGCAGTTCTTTCCAAAAAGGCACGTTGCGGTTCCGGTCCTTTTGGCTGTCGAACAGGCGCACTTGCCGGTCCGCTGCCGGCACTCAATTGCATCTCACCAAAACGATCCGACAACATGGGTGAGGCAGCACCCGAAGCAACACCTGCAAACGATGCAAACGGTGCAGGACTACCAGACCTCTCTTCCTCCTCACCCACACGACCAAATGCGTCACTCGATAAGGCGGCACTTGTACGGAGTGGTGAGGGTTGTCGCAGGTCACTGTATGATTTCATTTGCTTGAGACCCGGCGGTTGTAAGTGTGAGAGGGAAGAGACGCCATTATTGTTGTAGCTCACGCGTGGCTTCAAGTCGGGCTTCGTATCAATACGCAGAGCTTGTTGTGGGCCAGCGGGTGGAGTGTAGCCTGAGTAGGGTTGCTGCACGGTACGTTGTGGCTGTTGTTGCTCAAGAGGGCCTTGGGTCGTGTCTGCAACAGGCTTCGAAACAACCACATACCGTTCCTCGCCTTCACCCCTCGATACATGTGCCAAACCCAACTTTTGTGCAATGAGATGCACCGTCCTGCGCTGAGGTGGAGTGAATTCTGGTGGAAAGGCCATTTGCTTCTGAGCAGTCGGTGCCGTGTCATCCCTAAACAACAACAAACTCGAGTAAATCTGGAGTGTTGCAGGATCATTCATGTCCATCTCTGGCTTTGCCTTCTCAACGGAGGGTAGTGTTCCTTTTGCAGATGAGAAACTAGCAGCACTACTAGGTCGCATGATACCGCCCAGCATGACTTCTTCTTGGATTGCCTTTTGTCGTTTCTGCAATTCGATCCGTTCACGCTGATCAGCAGGCAGTACTTTTTTATACTCAACGCGTAGTTTGCGACCAATGAGCTCATACCCATTGAGAGCGCCAATGACATGCTGCGTCTCCTCTGGCGAATGGAAATTTGCAAATGCCAGTCCACGGAAAGTGCCGTTATCAAAGTGATAATTGAAGGCGTATGGTTTTGGCAATGTCAACTGATCGAATAGTTCCAGTAACGTTTCCTTTTTGAGGGAAAAGGGAATATTCTTCACCACGACAGCAGTGGAAATGACTTCATCCCCATCATCACCAATCACAGTACCGATACCCGGTGTTGCAGGTCCAGGTGAAGCAAGAGGCGTGAGGTCGCGCGAAAAGGGGTCGTGTTGGGCATTACTCCATTGACGCGCCAACATCGGTCGTGGCGCCTGCTGATGTTGCAGTTGTCCGGTAGGTGTCAAGGAACGATACCCGCTCGTCATGGAGGAAGGCATGCCGTGATGAGGGGATTGCTGTGGGTGGTTGTACTGCGGGTAGGCAGGCTGACCATAATGTCCATGATGACGCGGCATTGACTGAGGATGCCCATAACTTTGCTGCTGCTGTGGCGCATACATCTGCTGTTGAGGATGCGATGTCGGATACGCATGCTGCTGCTGTGCATGCGACTGCGAACCACTTGAAAACGTACCAGGCGCCTCCCATCTGCTACTATTGCTACCGAGACCTTGAGGCGATTGTTCATAGCTTGGGTAGCCTCCTTGCAAGGGCGTCAAGTTGCGTGGTGGTTGCATATTTGCAGCTGGTCGCCATTCACCGAGCCCCTGCGTCGCTTGGGAGGACGACATCCCTGTCCCCGCGGAGAGTGGTGGCGCTTGCTGCTGCTGCTGCTGTTGACCGGGCGGGGGAGCCTTTGAATCAAAGAAGGAGAAGGCGTCCATATGCCGGCTCTTTGTACGACGCGGTTCAACGCCTGGGCTGGAGGGCGAGGAGGGGAAGGGAGAGAGGAAGGGTGACTGGATGGGGGATGCGATGCGGTTGTTGTTCATCTTGAGGTCTGCAAAGGAGAGGAAGTTGGGCGGGCTGCTCATCCTCCTTGATGTATCTCGTCAGAGGGTGAGTGGAGGGCTGGGCCGATGCGCTGATGGAGTGATGGAGTGACGATGCGAATGGCGCGTGTGGATCTCGTCGTCGGAGAAGGGCCGGTCGCCAGTGGATGGCCTTTGGAAGTGTTCTGTATAGGAGTATAGCTGGATGCTGCGCCTGATGGGATTTACAGGATATAGATTGGCGAGTGTCTGTGCTGCTGCAGGGGCTTCAGCGTGCTCGGTAGGGAAGGAAGAGAAGGGAAAGTAAAGTGGAGAGTTCCTGGCTCAACTGCTCAACTCGCTCAACTGGCTCAACTGCTGCTGGCTGCATCCTCACTGGCAGCGCATCCACCACGGCGATCAGGGCACGTGACTCAGGAGACCCTCTCTCTACTTCTGCTACTGCTAGTGCTAGTACTCCTACTCTACTGCTACTGCTACTACTCCTACTCTACTGCTACTACTCCTACTCTACTGCTACTACTCCTACTCTACTGCTACTGCTACTGCTACTACTCTCTCTGCTATTGCTATTACTCTGCTACTGCTACTGCCCTGCATGGTATCCACCACAGACGCCGCATCCAAAGCACGTCTCCACTGCTGTGGTCTCTCTCAACACGACCACACACACCCCGCAGGTCTAGACTTGCACCTCGCAGGCACCCTTTGCTACGGGACAGGTGACAATATGACCTCGGCCGTTCTCCTTCTGCCAGGCACCTCCTCTGCCACAAGCTGGCAAGATACACATATCCGTTTATTGGCTGACAAAATTGCTCGTGGCGCCAATGTCACGGTGCTGGTCCCTTGCTTCTCTCTTGATGCACAGAGTCACGCTAAGCGGAAACATGAACTAGCTGAGGACACATCTAGCTCATGTCCATCCTTCAATGAAACTTCCGTGAATACACTTGCTACGCACCTCCGAGATGCCATGAGTGTCACACACGTCGCAGTTGTGGGTCTCTTTGGCAACGGTGCAGAGGTCGCTTACGCATGTGCGTCAGCAGAAGAAGCAGAGAAGCTCTTCAAGTGTGCCATCCTTGCACTCGACGCATCACATATCCATGCATCACTCAATTTGCCTACGGTGCTCTTCCAATTGAAGGCAACAAGCAGACGAGTCATTGTCGAAGAACCCGTTGCGATACGGCACACACCGCTTGATGCAGAGGCAGAGCTCTTTCGTTCAGGCTCAGGCACACTCTATGATACGGCCATGCGCGAGCTGCTTTTTTGGTGCAAAAAGCATCTCCATGAATGGTCATGACGCAACACACTGACCTGCCATCGCTATAGTCTACAATGCAAAATAAGAAACCTAACGTACAAAGGAGTCCACGCTTCTCCATCACTGCGCCAGCTTACGTGCCATGTGCAAGTCAATGTCCATCAACTTGGCAAGAAACCCCGTCCTACTGTGTTAGCGAGCAAGAAGACACATATCGACATACTTGAAGAAATCAACGCGATGACGCTTAATCACATCGAGGTAGCTATCCCTGCAAGCCAGATGATACCGACACGACTCATTGAAAATCACAAACTGTGAGCGCAAGTCATCACAACCAGGTGGCCAGGTATTCGTGTAGAACTGTTCAATCTCCGCACGTAGCAACGGTATATCATACTTATCCGCCAATCGAGCATACTTCCAGATATTCCGATCAAAGGTAAAGATGCTGTCGAGCTGACTTCGAAAGAGCCAGCGAAGCAGGCGATTGAGGGATTCCTTGTTTTCGCCATACATGGGGATCGTTACTTCTTCTTGCCTGTTGACTTCGACATTTCTTAGCATATCGCCCAAGACCTGACGTCCATCAGCATCGTTGCTCTGTTGCATCAAAGAAGTAGGGACCTACCCGTGATGCAAAGAGCGCTTTCGCATGGATACCGGAAAACTCTTCCTCCTCAATCTCTGCAGCATCAGAAGGGGTCTCCTTGTCCTTGTCTGATGCATCTGGCACGAGTCTCACAAAGAAGTTGCATGCAGACGTGTCTGTACTGCATCGTGGCTTGTGCGTGTAAATGAGGTCTGTGGAGCTGCATAGAGTCGAGTCTAATTGAGTGGATGATTTCGTAGGGATACGCATGACTGTATCACTGTCCTCGATGAGATTAACGGCAGTGTGGGCGCCAAAAGTAAGTCCCGGCATGGTACTCTGCGCGGTAGACCGTTGAAGTGTGTGTGCGTTCGATTACAGAATAGAGGTAGAGGTAGCTCTAGAGCGTTGCAAAAGAAGGAGCGTCTGATAGAAGCTGCTGAAGAGAAGAGAAGGGAGTTCTTGGTCGTCGTTGTCGTCTGTGGAGATGCGCCTCAGGGGTTACAAAGCGGTACAAGAGGCTGCTGCTCGCTCACTCACAGGCAGTCGTCTGCTCAAAGGCTCAATCTATACTCACATCAAGCTGAGAGACTGCTCCTGTCTACTATCCGCATTCTCTTCTAGCATAGACAAGCCCTCATCGCAAGCTTCCCTCTATGTCGCTCCTCTCCTCAAACTTTGTCCAGCACGACCAAATCTAACCACCACGACTGGCTACTGCACCGCTCTATAACCACACTTGCTCGCTCTGTCAAAACAGACTGTGTGCTCGAGTATGCCGAGATGACCTCTTCCATCTCACCAGAAGACGCAAAAGACGCTACAAAACCCCGTGGTCCTGTGTCAGCAATCCCCATAAAGCCAAAAACAAGCATCGCTGGGACTGTCACCTTCATACAGAGCCTTCTCTTCCTTACAGTTGACACAATTCCTCTTGTTCGTATCACGGGTCTTGGCAAAAATATCTCAAAATGCATCACCATTGCAGAGATTGTACAGCGTCAAGCAACAAAGCCGCTCGGGCAGACATCAACGCTCAGCAAGGAGAAGAAGTTTGCAGACAATAAATACACAGAGGTGCTCGATGAAGAAACGGGAGAGCTCGAATGGCTGGAAGAGCCCTTGGAGCTTGCAGATACAGACCGCTTTATGCCGAGAATTACTATTGAGCTGTGGAAGATCACTGGTGGGCCCAAAGCACAGTAGAGTACAATCACTCAAGAAACACAAGTCAGGAGGGCAAGACAATTGGATGTATAGTTTGATACGTACTGCAATCGATCTCTGCTTCATGAAGAGAGTGACTAGGGTCAACTTGTGACGTTTATGCAGAACGGAAAACGCGCGAGCAAGAAGATGCAATTTACACCTCTTGGATCTCGCGAAGACGACGGATAGTAGAACGCACAGTCGCCGCAGCCTAATGAGTCAGCACAAATGCATGATAACATCTTGAGAAAGAACTTACAGTTGTGGAAACAGTCCAAGCACCGCCAGCAATGGTCTTTTGACAACCACCGCACTTCCAGATACCGACAACGGTACGCTTAATAGCATTCTTGCCGCAGAATGTGCAGACGTATCGCGCGTGCTGTGTGATTTCCATCTTCTTCACATCTTTACGCAATGAAGCACCGTAACGGGTACCGTACTTTCCGGTGATGCCGACCTTTCTGGTACGCTTTGCCATTGTTTATATCTGTAAGGATCGTTAGTCGAGCTGTTCCGTTCGGAGAGACCGCGAGAGGTCTGCGAGCAAGAGAGAAGGGATGGAAACATGCAGATACAAAAGATTGTGCCGTGTTTTGCAAAATGACACGGATTGAGTAGGCTTTTGGTATCGCATGATTCTCCTCCTGTCCTCTTCGATGCCTGCAACCCGACGATGCTGCCTACATACGTGATTGACTGTTGTCGTTGACGAGCAGTGTAGCGTGTAGTCTGTCGGCTTTTGCTCGTCTGTGGGTGGGAAGCGAAGTTTGCGAGAGCGTGACTGCCACTTTCACGTGCTCGCATATTTTCAGTTCAGATGGGCAACCTGAAGCAGAAGAGCTGCCGTGCAAGGGTAGGAAGTGCAAAGAATGGAATACCCTGAGCTCAAACAAAAGATGAACTGTGCATCTCTGCAAGTCGTTGAGACCAATAATAATTGTCGAGCTTGTTGAAGGCTGGCTGTGCAGCCTTTTTAAGCATCTAGAAGGCGAAGCGTCCTGTTTGTGCTGTAGTCACAACGCCGATAACGCTCCGATCTTCGTCTTGTTTATAGAACACAGGAATGCCTGAAGTCAAATCTTCAGGAAATAATCCTTAGGCGGCGGCAATCTTGCGGCATCGAGGGTCGTGGCTCATGACCTTGATGGGTAGAAGTTCAGATGGGGAAGTCACACTGTGCCCGTGCAAGAGACTTTGCCCGCCAGATATGCCTAGCCAATGCGAGCAGACTGCCTCAAAGGTGTCATCTTCAACGCCCGAATGCTGTCTATGAGTCTAGCCACAATCATGCAGATAACGCGTCACATGCGTGGCCGTCTCAATCAGGAATAAATTGAAGGAGATCAAGTGCTGCAACTACAAAGCTTACAAGACCCCAGCCACTGCCATCCTCTATCTATCCCCTTCGTCCTTTGCCACGTGCCTTTTCCATATCGATCTCTTCAATGACCTCGTCGTCCTTACTTACGACGCTGGGTGGCGTCGAGGTCAATGACTCCAATTTTGGCGTGCTCGCTCCAGATCGACCGCCTGCCGACGGCGCAGCTTTTGAAGACGCAGCAGGCATACCTGTATATGGCCCATCATTGTCCAACCAGTTGTAAGGCTGTTGCTCGCCTGACGCTGGGAAATCCTCAAGAAATTGGGAAAATTCCGCTGGATTGAAGTTTGGGTCATCCATCAACATCGAATCCATCAAGGCAGGATCCAGGGTCGCCATTTCGAGTGCACCTGGGTCCATTCCTAGGAGATTCGCCAATGCGTCTAGATTTTGATCTTGCTGCATGATGTCTTGCTCGAGTTCATAACTCCGTTGCTTGTTGTACGTCAAGCGATTCTCAATCGATGGCGTGAGCGCATTTGCATTAGGCGCTGCAGCCATCTGGAATTCATCGATACTCGGCGGCCGCATCTGTGCCGGCGTCAATGCAAGCGTTGTTCTTGGCAGTACAGGCGCCGCCTGTGGTTGTATACCGGGTAATGTAGCCTGGAAGTCGTTCGAGTTCTCTACTTGATCACTGGCCTGTCCACTAGAACGACCACTGCGGCGATTGGGAAGCGTGAATCGCTGTTCGGGCACCTCAGGCTCCACCTCAAAGCGGCTAACACTTGCGCGCTTGGCATGATGCGTAGGCGTTGACTGACGATGAGGACTCGAAGGCGATTGTGAGGTATGGGAATTCGTCGTCGATGGACGTGTTGCATTAAGCTGTGGCGAAATGCGCGCAGACTTGAACATGTCTTGAAAGGTTTCTTGCGCTTTTTCGTCTTGTAATGTATGAGCGACGCTCGCGAGTGTAGCGACTTGCTCACTTGAATCCCCTTCCAGTAGCAGCTTCCGCTTTTTAGGACGAATCGTCTTGTCTTCCTGGCCTGGATTGCCGTAGATGTGACCGAGAAAGGCAAGAATCTTTTCAATCGTCTCTTCGTGTTTTGAATGGCGCGCTCGTGTATCGGCCTGCTCCTGCCACAGAGCCTGATTGTCTGCCTGAATGCGCTTAAGATCCTGTGAAATGGTCACCTGATGTCGTTTTATGGCCTGAATCTCCTTGATGATAGACATGAAATCAATAGCATCCTTGTCGGCAGTCTCGCCAGACTTCTTGCGCGTGACAAGACACAGCAAGTCAGGCTGGTCGCGATGAAAGTTTGGATTGCTAAACTCCCATATCTCACCTTTGCTGAGGGTGTTGTCTTCAATGTGGGGGATCTTGTGGAAGCCATACACTGACGTTAGCCGTAGTAAGACAAGCGATGTGCGAACGTACTATTGAGCTGCCTGACGAAGGATGAAAAGTGCTTGTGCTTATAGTAGCGAGGGAGCAGCTCTTTGGCAAAGTCTTCATGCCGCATGACCAGGAAGGAATCGCCCGCGTCGTTCCACTTAATGAGCGAATCTGTCAGGGGATCATCCACCATCTTGAACAACTTTTGCAGAAAGGCAGGGACTTCCTTCTTTTGGGACGCATTCGCATTCGACGGATGCGCAACAGAGAGCGCCGTGTGGTCGGGCATCTTTTGTCGTGCTGGCAGGTAGGGCTGCTTGAAAGTGTCGCCAAGGCTCGTCTGCTCAGGCCCTGGACTGAGACCAGAAAGAGTCGGCAAGGGTGTGCCAAGGCCGAACGGCGATTCGCTGCTAAAGGACGAGGGCGATGGCACGGACGGGATCTGCTGCTCTTGCTCGACCGTGAAGGTGTCGAAAATGTCGCAAAATAAGTCGCCGGCCGACATCCTGAGGCAGCGACAACCAACTTGCTCTGGATCAACAGGCCTCGCTCTGAACCAGCTCTTTTATAATCTTGTCTTCACTCGGCTGCTGTACTTAGCTGCTTCGCTGTATCTGCTGCTAGCTTGCTACTGATCCCCCGCTGCTTGCCGAGTACATCGATCACGCCCGCTCGATCCGTTCTGCAAGGTCGCCTCCAATCACGCGCTCAAGCTTGCTCAGGAGACGCCAAAACGGCAAACTATGACGACGACAGCTCCTATGCCTGATACTGAGCTTGATACTACTGCTGTCTTTCAGCGCTTTGATGCGTACGACTTTGACCAGGACGCCAACTTTCAGGTGAGCATTCAATCTCACCACACAAGACTGATGGAAGGCTGGCCTAGCACCCATTCTAGAAAGTGCGTCAGGTAAGCTGCCTGATGACATACTTCTGCTGGCAAAAGCCTTTTTCTACAACCAGTGAGTATTTCCAATGCATCGAGCTGCTAATATCATCGACAAATTGAGCCCATCAACCTACAAGACTACAAGGCCTGGAAGTCTCCTGTTCATCCACTGACAGACGAGGAAGTAGATGCTGCGCTGCGTAAGCAAGGACAAGATGCAGCACTCTTCAATTACGATTCATTCCCGGCAGACACAGACGCGAGCAATGCTACGCAAGAAGTGAGAGACTCCAGTGAGATGTCGTACCCGGCATCGTTCGCCGATATTGTGGAGCTCATCAAGTCTGGCAAACCAGTACCAGGTAGATCCGCAGATCTCTGTGCGTTGCTAACGGCAGGCATTCAGCATATCCCAGACAAGCTCGCAGATGAGCCAGAGAGCAAGTCTGCTATAGCGCCGAAGCTGAAGCCTTGGCAATCAAACGGTCAGGAAGTGCAAGCCCCGAGCATTTTTGACTCGCTTCCAGTACAGGAAGCAGACGTAGTAAATGTATGAATAATGGTCGAGACTACAAATGGACCTTGCGGCCAATAGACGCCTCATTCAGGTTTCAGATCGAGCAGAAAGCTCGACACCTACTCAACGATGGCAATACCACTTTCCCGCTTGAAGCCTTTTGTCTTTGCAGCTCGATGGCCATATCAAGCAGCTGACTTTATTCGCTCTGACGAAAGCAGTGATGCTCGATTCTACGCTTTCCCGCGCTTTGTCAACCATATCGACGATGAGGCAATTCGTCGCTTGACTGATTACTACCGCCAGTCTATCCCACAAGATTCAAATGTTCTCGACATTGCTTCTTCGTGGGTATCTCATCTGCCTACCCATGTCAAATATGCCAGCGTCATTGGACTCGGACTCAACAATGAAGAGCTTGTGGCCAATTCCATGCTGACAAAGACTATTGTGCAAGATCTCAATCAGGACACAAAACTGGCCTTGGAAGATGCCTCGGTTGACCATGTCATTTGTAACGTATCGATCGACTATCTTACAAAGCCACGCGAAGTCTGTCTCGAAGCTGGCCGTGTCCTGCGTTCTGGTGGCGTTCTTCATCTGGCCATCTCCAACAGATGCTTTCCTACAAAGGTCGTTGGAAGATGGCTCAGGATCAGTGAGGAGGAGCGAAGACAGATGGTCGCAGACTACCTTCATTTCACTGCAGGTGAGGACGGCACACCCAAAGTCTTCAAAGACATTGCGAGCATCGAGCTAGCAGATGGTCGTGGCAGCGATCCAATTCACATTGTGCGAGGAACAAGAATTTGATATCTAAAAGACCTCGTCGTCGTTCTCATGCACTTCATCATTCACATCCAGTGCTTGTAGTCCCTGTTCAGTCCCCTGCAAGCCATCTTCGCCTTCGTTGTCGGGTACCTCGAAACCGTCTTCTGTACTGTAGAGGACTTCCTGAATACGCTTCAAAAGACCGCCTTCCTCTACAGCTGAGTCTGCCTCTCCTGCACCTTGAATCAAGATTTCAATATCCCGCAACTGCCATTAGCATCATCGACAAGTAAGCTGCAACTTGCTTTATTGAAGTAAAAGTCACGCTCCTTTTCCAAGCCAGCAACAGTGTCATGCAGCACCTCCACTTCCTCCTGGAGCTGCACGAGCTGTGCACTGTTAACGGGAGGCGCCCTAGCAACCGCGCCAACTGCCGGCCGCCCTGCTGCACCGGGCGCTCGTTTAGGTGCAGTGCTTGAAACGACGCGTGCTGCTGATGGAGCTGCATGATGCGAGGATGTGCTGTTACTCAGATTGCTGCCAGACGACTGTCCGCCACGTCGTGCCATTGCATTGTAATCGCCACCAGGAAACATCTGGTCCCAGTACTTTTTTGACCATTGAAGGAATTCTAGATTATCTTGCATCTTACACTTGGCGAGCCGCTCAACAGGGATGACCTTGTCAATCTTGTGCTTGTTGAAGTGCGTCTGAATCACCTTCCAATTGGCGAGATACTTGAATTCGGCGTTTGCATTGAAGTCAATCTTCTTGAGTGGCATGTCACCTACATTGTCAGCTGCTGATGTAGTGATGGTTGATGTACCGTAGATGGAGTCGAAAATCTGTGCACATGCATAGCCTCGAGTTCAGTCAGCACGAGCTAAAAGCTGAAGACGCGTAAAAACGCTCGTGTTGAGCATACCTTTGCCGCATTGCTCCACTTTAGTGAGTCCTAGCCCAGTGAGCTTCAATTAGCATCCAATTGAGCTTCGCAAGAGATGCAGTACCTGATTGAGCCACTGCAGCAGCTCCCCTCTGGATTCAGACATGGCAGACCTGGTGGTTGTTTGTCGTGCAAGTCGCGACGTGTGAAATCTCGTTGTCGCCATCGTGTCACAACACCACACGCGCTCAACCTGCTGCTCAAGCCTACCCGTCCTCACATTGCTGATACTCTCTCTGAATATTGCCACTCTGCCTCTCATGATTGCTGTCCGTCATCTGCTGGTCGATGTCCTTGATTGAGTCAATCTGACACGCCCGACGTGGAACTAGCCTTACATCATGTTTGAAATAAACGACTCGTTACGAAAGTTAAGAAGGGCTTCATCACTCTGATCCCTTGGACCTAATCTACACAATGACTGTGCCCAGCTACAGCGAGGCTCTGGAGTCGCAACTCAAGCGCCAGCCAAAGATACATCGCAAAGCCAAACGAGCAGTCAAGCAGTTCGTTCGCTCCTTTCGCTTCAAAGACCGCTTGCATCTTCACAGAAAGCGCGATGATAGGCCTTTACTATCCACAGAAACTCGGCAAGGTATCATGACGATTCCCCTTCCTGCTGCGCCCTGTGTCACAACACCATTCGATGGAAGCCACTGGCCATCGTACCCAGTCAATCAAGCAAAACGGCAGAAACTTGTCAACAGGATATCTGAAAAGCTAGACGAGGCTGAAGCACGCGTTGAGTCTGGCGAGGAGGTGGAAAAGAGGATGCGAGAGGAAGTTTTCAAAAAGGTGCTCAAGTCTTCCACGCTGCACCTCACGAGACGTATACTGAAGGACGAATCAGAAAATCATGTCCAATCGATTGGCGATACTATCCTTGGACTCCAAGCAAGAATTGACGTTCAGATGAAGCTGTTTCTTGAAAAGGCCAGGAAAATCATGCCAATTATGACTGACGAGGATCTCAAACGAGCGGCTACCAATGTGTGGCCTTGTCTGTGCTTCCAATTACTGTGTGACATGGAGCCAGAACTGACAGACCCCATCGTTGGCATGTCCATGCTGTATCCGCTCACTGATGATCTCGTTGATGATCCCAAGCTCTCCAAAGCACAGAAAGCTTCCTTTTTGCGTCGGTTTGGCGAGCTCGTAGCGACCGGCAAGGGTATGCACGATGGCTCCCAAAAGGAACGCGACATCTGGAACATCTTTGGGATGATTGAAAAGAAGACCTCACGTCTGCGATTCCCCTTGACGTACCGCAGCCTCAACGACTTGCTCGCGGCTCAGGCAGACAGTCGCGTTCAATTTGGCGGCAACAAGTTTGGCTTGCCTATCCCAAGCTTTGTTGCTGTGTGGGAAGTCACAGTCCGCAAAGGTGCCCTCAGCATTCTATCTGATGCGTTTATTGTTAAGGGTCGTTTGACTGATGAGGAGGCATCATTTGCAGCACATTTCGGTGCTCTGACGCAATACCTCAATGATGGCAGAGGTTTGAAGAGTGATTTGGAAGAAGGCCAATACACGCCCTTCAATATGGCTATGACTTGGGGTCCAGAGTGCATGGATACGGTCATGGGCTATGCTTTGACTCACTTTTTTGAAACCTTCAATCACGAGGAGCATCTTTCAATCTGTCGCCAAAATCCCAAGAAACTCGCCTTTATGGCGACCATGTTTTCATTCTTGAGCTTCAAGCTGTTTGAGGCTGTGGCCATAAACCAGGAAGCCTTCACCCGCGTATTCCTGGACAAGATTGAGGAAATATCGCCACTGCCTCTTGATCTCATGCAGCGACTTTGGAGCATGCAATACAAGGAGAATCCGAATGCAGACATCTTGCCTGGCATGCACAGTGAGTGACCCTAATTTTGTACCACTACATAGCAATGGTTAAAACTTGAACTTCTTCTTTGCCTCTGCAGGCGGTGGCCGCTTTTGCCGCTTAGCTTGCTGTGCTTGAACATTCTCATTTACCATGTCGCTCAAGTCATTATCCCAATTCGCGGGCTTGATGCGATCTGACCGTGCTTGATCATACACCTGCGACAATTCCTCTTTGCTCATATTTTCGAGTTGCTCGGGGTCGACTGCCAGATTGACGTCGTCAACATGACGCTTCTTGGTCGGTTGATCCACACCAAGTGTCGGGATCGCATTCTGCGTCCAAGGCGCACGGGGCGTTGCCGCGGGCGCGGGTGGTGTGTCATCAGGCATGGCATAGCCGTGTGAAGAGCCATAGAAGCCCTTGACCTTTTCTTGCTTCTCTGGCAATAGTTGATAAAGTGTTTTTGGGCGATTGACGTCTTCTGGCTCCGGGGAAGGCTCGCGACGACCACGGCGGGCACGGTCTTTATTCTCCTCATAGCGAGACTTGCGCAGCTCAATGTGGTCTGGTGTTTCGAGACCATTAAAGCCAGCGCTTGCCACAGATTGCATTCCGGAAGGTGTTTCGAGACCACTCGCAGTATACTGCTTGTCCTCCATCTCTTCCTCCTCTTCTTCCTCCTCTTCCGCCTCTTCCTCCGGAGCCTCTTCAAGCTCACCCCAATGCTCAATCTCTTTGCGTACGCCCAGATCCGCTCTTGGCGGCGGTTGCAACATACCAAAAACGTCTCCATACAAGGGCCGATTATACTCGTCTGTAGGTGGCTTACCCCAACCACCTGGATGGTAACCCCATTGTGCGCCAGATGGAATGGGTGCATTGAGTCCGGCAATTTTGAGTGATGGGTATGACGGCGGTGGACCGAAGCGTTGCATGTTGATGAGCCACGGCGGTGGCGCACCAGGCGGTATACTCAATGCGTCCTTGAGATCTTCTGAAAGGTGACCTGGTCGTTTTTCCCGAGTATTCGTCTCCATTTCCTTGCCCTCAAAGTACGTCTCACCAAATTGCGTCATGTGCGGTTTGGTTTGGAAGCGGAAGAAGGCGTCATGTAGTTTCTGATAATCAATATCGAGTCGTCCCATCTTTGGTTGCACGCGTTGTCGCATTTGTTGTTTGAGTGAAGCACCTTCACGTTCGTCTTGAGCAGCTTGGCGCATTTCCCCCACGCCTGTTGCTCTGATGAAGTCTGGTAGCTCAAATCGCGACTGCTCCATGCCGCGCTTCCCTGCAAGATATTCGCGCTTTTGTGACCAATGCCCCGGTACTGGGACTGCATTCCGGACTGACTTGAGAGTCACGAGCAACTTTGGATCTGGCGCGGAGACATCAAACCATTCCACTACCTCTGGCATCTTGACGAGCTGCTTCAGTTCCGCCACATTGAGTCGCGATGCCTTTTTCTGCCGCGATTTGGAGACTTGCTTCTCCTCTGGCTCAGAATCCTCACCGTAGCCTTCATCTGGGATGTATGCGTCGTCGTCGTAGATGCGCTGTCCTTTCTCGTTGCTAGAAATGAGCCGCACGCTGGAGGTCGAGGCATCTTCTGTCGCCAAACGCTGAAACGCGGCTTTAAAATCTGATAAATCACCGGCCAGCGGCATACTAGCGAATTCATCCAACAGTGACGACTTGCCATTTGCAAGCGGCTCGTCTGATGTTACCTGCACCTCGGCCTTTTGTGCAAGACCATCGCCGGTTGCTTTTTGTTGTTTCTTGGCAGCTCTGCGCGCGGCGTTCTTGCTCTTGAATGCCACCATACACTAGCCGCCTTATTACCCCCCTTTCCTCTGCGATACCGGGGACAGGCTCCTGCTGCTGATGCTTGTACTGATCGTTGCGGTTGCTGTTGGAAGATTTGAGGTTGTCGTCCATCTGGAGGAGAGAAAACGCGACTCAAAAGCGAGCCAAGACAGATACAGCCCAAGACTCATTCTGAAACACGAGACAAGGTACAGCGACACGTAGACGACAAGCAGCAGCTTTGAGAGCCAGTCACCAACCTTATCTCGGTTTGGGCTGCTCTGCCACCTGATCCACGACGGCTGTGCACAATAACGGATGCGCGGGAGCAATAAAGAGGTCAAGGGCGGCGAGCTGCGCTTCGTGTGTCTCTGCATCTTATGGTATTCCTCATCTGCTTTGACCAATACCTCCAGCAAGACATTCCTCAATGCGCTTGATGCGCCCGTTACGCTGACGTTGGTGCAATTCTTTTTCGTTGCTGCCTGGACGGCTTTGCTCGCCCAGCTGGGCTTCATCTTTCGGTTGGGCTTCCTAGGAACTTCGCCGATACGGCGGATCGATATGCATGTCTGGCGAGCAACAGCGCCCATGAGTCTATTTGTGCTGGGCGGGCATCTCTTTTCTAGCTTTGCAACAAGCAAGATTCCAGTATCAACGGTGCATACCATCAAGGCCCTGTCACCCATGTTTACAGTGCTTGCGTATTGTCTCGTCTTTCGAGTAAGCTACTCTATCGGGACCTACATCTCGCTGGTCCCTCTCACTATTGGCGTTATGCTCGCCTGCTCTAGCTCCTTTTCAACAAATGGCAACCTCATGGGTTTGGTCTGTGCACTTGGCAGTACACTCATCTTTGTCTCACAAAACATCTTTAGCAAGCATGTCTTGTTTCATGAAAAGAATGACGAACCACCGAGCAAGCGACTCGACAAGCTCAATCTATTGTTTTACAGTTCCTTCATGGCGTTTGTCATGATGATTCCAATCTGGCTCTTGCAAGAGTACAGCATGGTGCATGCAGCTTCGATTCCCTGGGAGATTTACTCACAGCTCGTGTTTAATGGTGCTTCCCATGCAGCTCAGAATGTGCTGGCCTTTACACTCCTCAGTATGGTTTCACCGGTCACCTATTCGATTGCCTCCCTCATCAAGCGCATCTTTGTCATTGTTGTTGCTATTTTGTGGTTTGGACAACCCACCAATCGCACACAAGCATTTGGCATCACGCTCACTGCAGTTGGCCTGTTTCTTTATGATCGCGCCAAGGGTGACGTGGCACGGGGTGAGCGTCGTGTTGAAAAGATTGAAGCAGGTGCAGCCTTACCCCTCAGCGTCTCCGACTTGTCTGCACGCAACTCACCGGCACCGTTCAGCGGACACGATGCGATAGAACAAAAGTATCACGCAGGACCTCAACAGCTGACAAGTGGTAAGGAGAATCGACCTTATCCGCATGAATCACGCAATGCTGCGTATCAGCGGGAGAAATCAGCAAGTTTGCAACAATCCGTGCCTGTACCGGCAAAGACCATACGGCTACATACCGCACAGGGAAATATTTCTGGTGCACATGCCGCACAGGGTGTCCGCACACAGCAACGGACGAATAGTATATCGATGAAGGGCAGACCACGGACGATGAGTAGTGTGGCGGGTGATGTACGGATGATGGAGGCTGTGGTGGATGACGAGGATTCAGGGATTGAGGATGCAGATGTAGATGAGCATCGCGAGAGGCGGGCTTCGAAGGGGCAGTCTGTGCGGTAGTCCTTCTTCTATCTATTTGACTCTTGTTTTTCCCTTGGCGCCTGATTAGTGACTGCGTTTTGACACAATCTCACAACGGGAATTGAGCAGCCAATCAGAATGCTGCCCCGGATGCTGCGTCATTTGACCGTTGGCAGCGCATCGAGATCAAGTCGAGATCTAGCGAGGGCATGGCAGTGATAGAAGGGCCTTCGGGGGGAAGGCATGACCGGAGTAGCTGTAGATGTATGAGAGATAGGCTCAGCATAGAAGCCGTCCCTGCGGCCCTTTTCCGCGGACTGATGGATCGAGCCTGCCTTGTGCCAGCCATCGAGACAGCCTCTCTCCCTTCCTGGCGCCAGAGAGCAGAAAGAGAAGCAAGAAGCCTCCATCCGCCAACCCTCCTCCCACCACACCACACACCTCTTACGGCTACAAACACAGTCAGTCCCTCGCTTTCCCTTTCCACGATGCAGACAGTCAGTATCGCCCTTGCAATGGTCGCATCCGTCGCGGCCCAGAAGTACTCGAGTGTCCAGACCGGGGCCCAGGTCGCCTTCGCCGGAGACGATTTCGGTACTTTCGGTGCCTCCGTCCTGACGGCCCTCCCTGCAGCCAACAACGATGAAGGAGGCAAGTGGTACCTCAATTACTACAACTTTGGCCGATCTTTCCAAGACACCAGGCAGATCTTGGCGTACTACCCATCTGCGCAGTTGTCTGGTGGTAACACCTGTGTCGGTATCATTCAGGGTATCGCGGGTGGTAACAAGGGTGACACGCCCAACGGCGAGAATGGCGGTTGTGATGCCATCTGTAAGTCAAATTTCATTTCCGAAACCTAAACTAACAAGTCAGGGGGTAACGGATGTAGCTACCACATCCTCCAGGCCATCCAGGCAGGCTGCAACGGCACCATGTTCTCAGGCCTCCCTGAGATCTGTGGCACTCTCAATGTTGAAGTGAAGCAAGTCAACCAAGCTTCCTTCACCCCTGCCAACCCAGCAGTCTGGCTTACTTGGGATTACTCCACCGCCAACTCCAACAGCTCGTTGGTTCGTGAAGCACGTGAGCTGACCTACCCTGTCTTCGCACGGACAGAGGATGGTAAGGCCAACTTGGCTTGTTTGCGTGTTGCTGGCGCTGGGTCCACCATTCGGGCTTCCTTCTTGTCGGTCGCCGCTGTGGCCTCTGCTGCTGCATACATGTTGCTTTAAGCGATAGTAGGGTGACTTTTGTCAAGATTCAAGTCTTGCCGAGACAGTCGCACACATACGAGGCTCATGGGAGATGATGGAGCACGGGGAGGGCATTCGACGCACGCAGGTAACGTCTCTGCTTATTAGTAGATGCAGTAATAATAGCTATAAGCTTTGTCTCGAGTCTGTCTTCTAATTCATGGACGCCATGTCTGCGGCGTTGAGCTTGACTTTCTACGCTGTGGACTCCACTTTGTTTGCTGATATGATATCAGATGGCATCGGGTGGCACTTTTGATCGTTGACTCGGAGTGGTGAGTGAGAAACAGAAGCAAAAGATGGACTGCCCCTGGCGGTTGAGAACTCACTGAAAATCACTCTCTTTGCGCATTGACCGTACCAATGGCATTTCGACATGGTCCCAACATAGTTTGCCCCTGAATTGTCGAAATGTCTCTAAAAGCCTCATCTAGCCTTCTTGTGATGAACATCTGCAACCACTCGGGCTTGCTCAGAGAAAGTATGCTCAGGCCGATTCCTTTCAAGCCATGCTCACACCAAGAAACACCAGGAATTTCTATCACCATGCGAATCACCATTTACTCGACCATCGATATTTTGTTTCGGACGATGCTGATTACAATCATCTTCTGGCGTTCTTCAGTGGTCTCTGCATCTGTTGTCAAGAGCAACCTCATGTACGGCCGTGTCTGTTCAATTTAGAAGAAGCCTATTGACTCCTCTAGGATGCAGAAGCGCGCTTGTGGGCCAGAAGGTGGAGACCAGTGCGACTGGTGCGGCGGCGATCCTGCTTGTGTCGGTACGACTCTCAAGCAATGCCGCGCGCGGTGCCGCAGGCCCGGCTGCTGCTAGCCGCTGATGTGGCACACCGTTGGGACTTGCTAGACCCATGCTCCGTAACGCCTATGGTGACCTGTGAAAAGTCACTCAATTTCGCCAACATGAAGATGTGCATCTCCGTAAATCTCTTCACCCATTGCAGCGATATTAGCTCATCCGTATTCACAATTTTTGTCTCCGAATCTGCTCGATCTGTAGCGCGCAGCTGCTGAACTTTTTTTCATGCTCAATTGTGAAATCGCACCTTGCAGGACTTGGAAAGCTTGTTATGTAGAGTCATTGCAGCTCTCTACTGTAAAACATAACCTGGACCTTCGCATGTACGATTGTGAATCTGAATTACTCATCCCACACCCGCGTTGTCGCGGAGCCCAACTTTCATGCGTCACTATTTCCAATTTGGTATTCAGAACCCCTGAGATACGACATCGCGCTATGCATGGTGCAAAGTCTAGACTCTTGATTTACAGTGCTGCGCAAGTCTTTCTCTCTCAGCCCACACGCCTTAATCTTTGTTTGCCGCTGTCTCGCTATTCATTTGATGACCAAACGATCCTGGGCATACGACATAGGACCCTTTCTGTGCACACAACTCGAGGTTTCTACAGTCTAGACCGGAACTTCCAGACCAAAGTATCGAATCATGATCACGACCGCAACTAATCTTCGCTCCAACGCAAGCAGCCCATGTGACCTCAAAGGTGTTTACAAGGGCTTCATCTGCCACATGCTGCTTCCGTCCCTGACAAACGCATTGCAATTGCAGGTAATTCCAAGAATATACCTGCTGTAAGCCAGTCAAATATTTATGCAGTCCAAATCACCATTGAATGTCTTACAGTTCTTACCGTATACAGCTGCCATTTCAATATTAATACCGTTCAATATGCTTGGCTCAAACCATCTTCCATGATCGAAAACTTCGATCGAACCCAACCGTCAGAACATGAAACATTCATGTCATACCCTGGAAGCATTGATAAATTACCCGTGCATCTAAATGCGATGGTCGTTGTACTTGTGCTGGCATCCGTCTTATCGCCCATACTGTGACTGTTTGCCCGTGTGTTAAGCTCTTCTATTGAACGCGCACAAACTGCAACCTCAAGATAATTCTTTTTGCTAGCAAGCATCATCCTTACACGCGAAAACGCAAAGCTCGGAGGTTTTCTTCAAGGTGTCAATGCTGTTTGAAATAATAGCTGTATACTCCAACTCAATCATTTTACTAAGCAGCCATAGCTGAGTGTAATGACCACGCAGATCTGATCACTTTAGCCCGCAGCTGTTACACTGCCTGATTCGGTCTCGCTGGCAGTTCCCTGTTTTCTTGTTCTCTTTGTTCTCGCTCGTACTCTCAAGACGAACATCTCATCTCAACCTATCGGCTTCGCTGCCCACACGTCATCCAACCTGGTTTCATGCAGAGTTCTCTTGCTCTCGCTCTGCTCTCGTCATCTCGCTCCTCTAGCAATCCGCTCTCTCGCATGAGCCTGATGGACATAAGACGACAGCCTTCTGCTGTCTTCTGCTCTTTAGTTTACAATTCATTATCTACCCTTAGTCCTTGTCCAAGTCCTGTCCTCAGCGCAAGCCATCTTCGTCCCTCATCACCTAGATCCTTACACTGAGGTCAGAACCAAGAGCTTGACAGCAAAAGTCTATCGCCTGTTTGCACCAATTTGACTCAGAAGAATGCGCTCTCATTGATGTCACGATTACCAGCTCGACTCAATCAGCTTGATTATGTCTGCTTCGGCCTTCAAGAAGATTTGCATGGCTTCTTCAAACTTGCGAGCATGATCCGAATCGGGATGCAAGTCGGTAGGCATGCCGACTTGGTCTTGACTTGCCGGCATGGCTTCTTGCTCTGCTGGCTTGGATCGATTCATCGCTGCATACAAGCGCGGCCATGTGCCAGCTGTCTCGCAATTGGCTTGAGCGAGTAAACTTAGTAGAGCGGAGGAGATGGTGATATGCTCGACACCGTTCAGCGCCATGACCTCTTCGACTGTGGTCAAGCTAGCTGGTAAGATCATTGTTCGTGAATGCAGCTTTTCATAGAGTGCATGGATCTTCTTGACCATGGCGAAATTGGGCGAGGGATCGCGATAACCTGCTTCGAAGTGGACGCGCAGCTCATTGATATATGGTGCGATGTACGTGCAGCGTGCTTGATGTGCAAGAAGCGCTTGGCGCTCGGTGAATAAAATTGTGGCGAGACAGTGGATGCCATCTGCCTCGAGTTTCGCACAAGCATAGAGACCTGCCCACGTAGAGGGAATCTTGATGCAGAGCCGATCGATTGCAGCGCTCGTGATGTGCGTAAAGAGGTTGACGATGCGACGTGCATGGGCGACTGTTTGATCGACATCATTGGCAAGTGCGGGACTAGACTGTATATGGACACGTCCACCGGTCTGGAGCTGAGGCAGAATTTCTGCTTGCAGGTAGATGACGAGCAAGTCGGCGATGACATTAAGCGTTTCCTGGTAACTCGTACAGTACGCGCGTACCACAGCATCGTGCTTGACTGCTTCTTTTGCACGCTCAAGCAGCACAGCCGATGAAGGTTGAAGGAGCTGACCAAGAGCAATGGCCTGATTAGAGGTGCAGTCTCTAAATTTGAAGCTGTACTTGCGCAGGATACAGCTGTCAAGCGCGTCAAGGTCTACGAGCGTCGACTGGCGCAATATGGTCAGGGCGTCTGGCATGTCTTCAATTCTCGGAGCAGAGTCGACAAGGATAGTAGCGAGCTTCAGAAAGAGGCAGTAGCGAGAGATGCTTTATTGCTTGTTGCCTATGGAGTATGAACCCTTACCACCTGGGTGGGCGTCATGAGTCGCGGCCGGGCGTTTAGCCTGAATCCATCTGGTTCTGAGCGAGACTCTGCGATGCCAAGATTGGCTCGTCAAAAGTTCCAATTGATACAGTATACATCTTGATCGGTTGGACGATGCCTAGCTATAGCTACAAGGATGAATTCCAGATGATCCAGCTGCAAGGTCAACGTAGGTGGAGTTCGTCCCAAAGCATCCAGTTCTCTCACGCATTTGAACAGGCGACATCGACGCGTCGCGCTCAGCTGCAGCTGTCGGACCAATAAGTAGCCCAGAGCATGCGCGGCCTTTGAGTCTGGGAAACAGCAGCTGGCACACTATCTTGGCTACCACGATGCAGCAGCGCATCTTTCGCACCAGTCGTTGTGCGGATCGTCCATTCGGCACCTGCTTGAGATGTCTTGACTGCACAGTGGCTGTTGCATCTGCTCAGCACTCGGGACATGCTTCAACACAAGTGTCACCGGGTAATGTGTAATCGAAGCACAACGACGTTGAGGCAATCTATTTGATTTGACTTTTCACATTTGACATTCGAGAAGAGAAAATCTACAATTTCGGGCGATTCGCACAGTGACCTGATGAGTGTCTGCTGATGCCGATACTGGTATTCTATGATGCAGATCCGCAAGCATGAGGATTTGGTACGTCAAGAGCTTGTGTGCTCCTGAAGAGCTTCATGGATTGAGATAGTATAGGCTTGCGAGCATAATGGCATGAATAGAGCTGGGCTTGATCAAGACGATGCGCGATGCTTCCAGCTGATTCCAGCAATGACCAGCAATGACCAGCACTGACCAGCAATGACCAGAAGCAAGCATACAGCTGCCCATCTGAGCCGCGCAAACTTCCAGAAAATTCGATGAGCGACGAGATGGACGGCGAAAGAAGTCTGTGGAAGAAGCAGCGCAGCCATACATAACCTCACCCACCCGCCTGCCTCCCTCTCTTCCATATACCACCAGTCTCGAGGAAACTCATTCTGCAACTACCACACAACCCACACAACACATAATGGCAGCCAAAACAGGAAAGGCTATCGGAATCGATCTCGGCACTACATACTCATGTGTCGCCATCTTCCAACATAACAACGTCGACATCATCGCGAATGACCAGGGAAACCGTACTACACCGTCGTATGTCGCTTTCAACGATACCGAGAGGTTGATTGGTGATGCCGCCAAGAACCAAGTCGCCATGAACCCTCACAACACAGTCTTCGATGCGAAGCGTCTCATCGGCCGCAACTTTGCAGACAGCGAGGTGCAAGCAGACATGAAGCACTGGCCATTCAAGGTCATTGACAAGGCATCAAAACCCGTCATCGAGGTGGAGTTCAAGGGTGAGAGGAAGGAATTCACACCCGAGGAAATCTCTTCCATGGTGCTTACAAAGATGCGTGAGACTGCTGAAGCATACCTCGGTACCAAGGTAACGAATGCTGTTGTCACTGTTCCCGCCTACTTCAACGACTCTCAGCGTCAAGCAACCAAGGACGCTGGTCTCATTGCCGGTATGAATGTCTTGCGAATCATCAACGAGCCTACTGCAGCTGCTATTGCATACGGTCTCGACAGGAAGGGACAAAAGGAGCAAAACGTCCTCATCTTCGATCTGGGTGGTGGTACCTTTGATGTATCGCTCCTCACCATTGAAGATGGTATCTTTGAGGTCAAGTCTACTGCCGGTGACACACATCTCGGTGGTGAAGACTTTGACAACCGTCTCGTTACACACTTCTGCACTGAGTTCAAGCGCAAGTTCAAGAAGGACTTGACTACAAATGCTCGTGCGCTGCGTCGTTTGCGTACTGCTTGCGAGCGTGCCAAGCGTACACTTTCCTCATCGGCACAGACATCGATTGAGATTGACTCGCTCTTTGAGGGAACCGACTTCTACACCAGCATCACGCGTGCCAGGTTCGAGGAGCTTTGTGCAGACTTGTTCCGCGGTACCATGGAGCCTGTTGAGAAGGTGTTGCGTGATGCCAAGATGGACAAGTCGAGTGTGGATGAGATTGTGCTGGTTGGTGGATCGACCCGCATCCCACGTGTCCAGAAGCTCGTCTCTGACTTCTTCAACGGCAAGGAGCTCAACAAGACCATCAACCCTGATGAGGCTGTTGCATACGGTGCTGCCGTCCAGGCTGCTATTCTTTCTGGCGACACTTCAGAGAAGACCCAGGACTTGCTCTTGCTCGATGTTGCACCACTCTCTATGGGTATTGAGACTGCCGGTGGTGTCATGACACCCCTCATTACACGCAACACGACAATTCCTACAAAGAAGTCGGAGACCTTTTCTACCTACAGCGACAACCAGCCTGGTGTGTTGATTCAGGTGTTTGAAGGTGAGCGTGCACGTACCAAGGACTGCAACTTGCTCGGCAAGTTTGACTTGACTGGTATTCCACCTGCTCCTCGTGGTGTTCCACAGATTGAGGTGACGTTTGATGTGGATGCCAACTCGATCCTCAACATTTCTGCCACTGAAAAGGGAACGGGCAAGACCAACAACATTGTCATTACCAACGACAAGGGACGTTTGTCCAAGGAGGAGATTGAGCGCATGGTCTCTGAGGCTGAAAAGTATGCTGATGAGGACAAGGCTGAGGTGGAGCGTGTGCAGTCCAAGAATGGTTTGGAGTCATACGCCTACTCACTCAAGCAAACTGTTGATGATGGTAAGTTGACGATTCCGGATGAGGACAAGACCAAGTTGTCTGCCAAGATCAAGGAGACGATCGAGTGGCTCGAGGGTAACCAGACTGCAACGAAGGATGAGTTTGATGCTCAGCAAAAGGAACTCGAGGGTGTTGCCAACCCTATCATGACGGCTGCATACCAGGCTTCTGGCGGTGCACCTGGTGGTGCTCCAGGCGGTATGCCCGGTGGTATGCCTGGTGGCATGCCCGGTGCTCCTGGCGGTGCCGCTGCTGGTGGTGATGGCCCTGTTGTTGAGGAACTCGACTAGATGCCAATTTTGTGACCTTCTTAAAAAAGTTTATAGCCAAATCAATGTTACGACCACAGACGACACATGCTATTCCTGCTGCTTTTGGGTGTCTGTGCTGCTGCTCAGCTGAACGGGACTGCTTATAGTAGAGCTGCTACTGCGCAGCAACCTGCTGTTCAAGGAGGTTTCCAGGCTTTTGAAACTTTGCGGCTGTCAAGCGCAGAACAGACGTATACGGCGAAAATCTCGGCAGATGGAAGCTTCGCATTTACAGAGATTATGCCAGGCAGTTATAGCCTGTATGGACCATCCCTCAATCGCGAACACTATCGTGTGGATGTAGGTGAGGAAGTCAAGGTCTGGCTACAAAATGTAGGGACGCCGTGGTCTGCTGTTGGCGCACTGCAGGCATTGCCACTGCAAGTGATGCCGAAAGGAACGGTTGACTTTTACACGCCACGGCCGTCGCTCAATCCCCTCAAGATGCTGAAGAGTCCGCTTGTTTGGATTGGGATTGTGATGGTGTTTAGCTTGTTTGGGCTGCCGAAGCTGACGGCGTGGATGGATCCTGATGGGATGGCAGAGATGGAGAGCATTCGAGAGAAGAAGACACGGGAGCAGCAGGGGGAGCAGGTGGTGAATCCGGTTGAGCGGTTGCAGAACATGGACGTGAGTGGCTGGCTGGCTGGGAGGACGTAGCTGCTCTTCATCTCTATGCTGCTATACTCTATACTACTTCTTACTACTATAAGTATTTCTATACTACTATAAGTATTTCTATTTCAACTGATTTCCTGTCGACGCGAAATTACCCGGCAGCCAACTCGCAGCTGCAATCCGCCAGTCAACAACACGCAAGAGAAGAGTCGCAGCACACCCTTCACCCACATCATCCTCCAGCCAGCATCATGGTCGTACGTCGTGCATCTCATCTACTCAGCTAACACACAGCGAGAAGTCATCTCCCTCCACGTCGGACAAGCAGGAGTCCAAATCGGAAACGCCTGCTGGGAAGTACGTCGCGTCCCTTTCTCTCTCTGCTTCGCTGACCACAGCTCTACTGCCTCGAACACGGCATCCAGCCAGACGGTCGTTTCTCGCCTGAAAAGCTCGCAGGACCACGAGACGACGGCTTCTCCACCTTCTTCTCCGAAACAGGTACGCCTTCGACCTACCAAAAAAGTACCTGCTGACAGTAGGCGAGGGCAAGCACGTCCCACGAAGCATCTACGTCGATCTCGAACCCAATGTCATCGATGAAGTCAAGAATGGCGCGTACCGAGACTTGTTCCACCCAGAACAAATGATCAGCGGCAAGGAAGACGCCGCTAACAACTATGCTCGTGGCCACTACACCGTTGGCAAGGAACTCGTCGATACCGTCATGGACCGTATTCGACGCGTGGCAGACAACTGCTCTGGCTTGCAGGGATTCCTTGCCTTCCACTCCTTTGGTGGTGGTACCGGTTCTGGCTTTGGTGCATTGCTGCTGGAGCGTCTCTCTGTGGACTATGGTAAGAAATCCAAGCTCGAGTTTTCCGTGTACCCTGCACCACAACTCTCTGCCTCGGTGGTTGAACCGTACAATTCGATTTTGACGACGCACACAACGCTCGAGCACTCTGATTGTTCATTCATGGTGGACAATGAAGCCATCTACGACATTTGCCGTCGCAACCTCGACATCCAGCGTCCATCCACTGAGAATCTCAACCGCATCATTGCACAAGTCGTCTCCTCCATCACGGCTTCCCTCAGATTCGATGGATCCCTCAATGTCGACCTCAATGAATTCCAGACAAACTTGGTGCCTTACCCACGCATCCACTTCCCATTGGTCACCTACGCGCCTGTCATTTCAGCAGCCAAGGCATTCCATGAAGCCAACTCTGTGGCAGAGATTACGAATGCTTGCTTTGACCCCGCAAACCAAATGGTCAAGTGTGATCCTCGTAATGGCAAATACATGGCCTGTGTCATGCTCTACCGTGGTGATGTCGTTCCTAAGGACGTGCAAGCTGCCGTTGCCACGACCAAGACGAAACGCACCATTCAATTTGTTGACTGGTGTCCTACTGGTTTCAAGATTGGCATCTGCTACCAACCTCCTGTGCAAGTCAAGGATGGTGATTTGGCACAAGTCAAGCGAGCCGTGACGATGTTGTCCAACACCACTGCTATTGCTGAGGCTTGGTCGCGATTGGATCGCAAGTTTGACTTGATGTATGCGCGACGTGCATTTGTGCACTGGTATGTCGGTGAAGGTATGGAGGAAGGTGAATTCTCTGAAGCGAGGGAGGATCTGGCTGCTTTGGAGCGTGATTACGCAGAGGTCGGTCAGGATTCCGTCGATGATGATGAGGAAGAGGCAGGTCAGGAAGAGTACTAGACTATTGCTTAACCTATCGTTCTAATTGCTGTTTCACTTGCTCAACGTGCTCGAGATCTTGTTGTAGTGTGCGTGTCAGGAATTGCAGGCCTGCTTGACCATCCTGCAACACTTGCACAAACGCATCGATATCCTCCAGCTGCACGCGTGATTGATGACCACGCGACTTGATTTGCAAGGCAACCTGTTGTTCGCGTTGTTTGAGCAACACCAGCTTTGCACGACACTCTTCCAATCTGCCAAACGTTGCTGGGTCTTGCAACCCGCCAGGTTTGGCAGACCTGAGTGTTTCCAGGCGTGTTTGCAAGGTCACCTCTTCAGGACGCAAGGCATAGCCGCGTGATTTCAAGACTTGAACGCGTGCAGCAAGTGCCAAGAGACGCGCTTGAGCGACCCTTCCACGTTTCTGCAGACTATTGCACGCTGGTTCGGCATACACGGCGTGTCGATCACCGAGTTGTTTGAGGGATGCTGCGATTTCGTGGATTCGAACGCGATAGGCATGGACTTGTTGATCTTGCAGCGCACTGCGTGCTTGTAAGTCTTGAAAGCCGGTTGCTAGTACGGGCACTACTGAATCATCGGGTCGTTGCGCAACAGCTTCTTCCCATAATCCCAGGGGAAAGTTGTTGGGTCTCGTGTAGAGTGCAGCGAGGCCTGGATCAACGCGATTGTAAAAGTAGGATTGAAAGCGACAATGCTGCGAGGACGGATCCCAGGCTTCTTTGAGCTTTGTAAATTGGTCAGCGATGCTGGAGGGCTGAACGGGGCCGTAGGATTGTTCTGGCGTTGTCTTGACAATAGAGGATTGCAAGACTGCTGGTTGAGGGGTGAACGTAGGCATCGTCAGCGAAGGAGCACTAGGACGCGACCATGAGAATTGAGGCTGGATAGACGCAGCACCAAAGAAGGACTGTGCAAGCGGTTGCTGCTGCTGAGGAGAACTAGTAGATTGCAGGAGATTTGGCTGAGCTTGTCCAAAGAGACTTGATTGCGTCTGTCCTTGTGTAGACCCAAAGAGATTGGATGGCTGCTGCGTCTGTCCTTGGTTTGTAGAACCAAACAGATTACTGGCAGGCTGCGTAGCTCCAGTGAGGTTACTTGAAGCCTGCTGAGTCCCAAAAGCCGGCGTCGACGAGCCGAAGAGGTTACTTGGACTACTCGCATTATTGCTCGTCGCAGCAGGTGCACCGAAGGGAAATGCAGGCTTCTGCTGCTGCTGCTGCTGCCCGTCCGACTCTCTCTTTTGTCCAAAGCTAAAGCCACCGGGAGATGCAGCAGGAGGCTGCGACGGTGCAAAGGAAAAGCCGCCTGTTGGTGCTGGCGTCGACGCGTTGTTGCCGAAACCTGGTATCAGCATGGAACGTGTTATAGACGGCTTACTGAAGGACGGGGTGGATGATTGACCCGGATTACTCGCCGCTGGCGTGCCTACCATTAGCATGTCTCGCTCATCTCTCGAAGCCTACCGAAAGAAAAGGCCATGAGGTATCTGGTGAAGTGTCTGCGTTGTTTCGTCGCACAACCAGAACCACACACAACATGTACGGGCCTGCTTCCGCTTCATCAAGGCTAACAGCAGGGCGACATACAGAGAAGCGCAGTTCAACCAGAAGTATCACCGTCCATGTACAAAGTACAAACTAACGACAGTGTGCTCATTGACCCGACACCGATGCCCAACAGCATCCCTCACGTCGACGAAGTAGGCGCTTCCTCTGCTCCTCTCAAGTCCGCCTCCTTCTTCATCGGTGCAAAATGCGGTGCCTACAACGATGATTTCATGCTCTGCAAGGCAGAAAACGCAGGCAAGGACGAAGCGCCGTGCCTGGCTGCCGGTAGAAAAGTCACTCGATGCGCGAGCGGTGTACTGGAACAGGTCCAAGCATCGTGCAAGGAAGCGTTTGAGGCGCACTGGAAGTGTTTGGATCAGCGAAATCAGGAGTTTCATCAGTGTCGGCCGGCTGAGCATGCGCTCAACAAGTGTGTCTTTCAAAAGCTGGTGCGTCCCATCCACCATATCGACTGCTAACGCCAGAACATTCAAAAGGTGGTGCCTGGAACACGCGAGGGCAATGAGCCATGGGATAAGAAGAAGCCCATCTACAAGCCCTTCAAGGAAGACCCAGCGGGCCTCTACATGCAAAAGAAGATGGATGCTTAGACTAGGTAGCTACTTGCCCATCATATTGGCATTCTCCTCTGCGAAACGCTGTCCAATACGCTCGCTGTGCTTGAGAAACTTTTCTGCGCACTTCTCCAGGCAGGATTCTTCCTTGCCGCTGAGGGATTTGCTCGTGAAGTCATTGACACAGTCGGAAAAGCACCGTTCGACGAGGTTTGAGTACATCTGCCGTTAGACTTGCTTTTTAGAGGGGAAGCGTACCCGCATGTACTCCTTCTGCTGCTTTGACTGGACGAGCTGCTCAAAGACGCGGGCCTCTTGCGGCGAAAGGGAGTCCATGGTGTGTAGTATCAACAGTTGTAGAGTCTCGACGTCAAATTTCAGCAGGGGCACCACAACCACCGCAGCAAGTCTATGCAAGACCAGTAGCTGGCATGTCCTCCCTCTACATCACAGAGCCGCCAGCGCACGGCAAAGTCCTGCTGCAGACGACCAAGGGAGATGTGGAGATTGAGCTCTTTTCTAAAGAATGTCCACTAGCTTGCCGCAACTTTATTCAGCTCTGCTTAGAAGGCTACATGCAAACAACAAGCTTCCATAGGATAGTCCCTGGCTTTTGTATTCAGGCTGGTGATCCTACAGGTACAGGCACAGGTGGGCAATCTATCTGGGACGCCCCCTTCAAGGATGAATTCCACGCTCGCTTAAAGTATAACAGACGTGGACTGCTGGGAATGGCGAATACCGGCAAACCCAACGACAATGGCTCGCAATTCTTCATCACGCTTGCTGCAACGCCAGAGTTGCAAGAGCGGAATACCCTTTTTGGGAAGGTCGTTGGCAATACGATATACAATGTCGATAGGATTGGCAAGAGCGAATTGGAGGAGTCAGATCGACCACGCTACCCAACACGTATAACAGGTGCGCAAGTATTGGTCAATCCATTTGACGATATGGTTCCTAGAACTGCACCTGTGCAAGAAGAAGCGAAAAAGTCTGTCAAGCAGGTGGTTGGCAATAAGAGGCCACTGAGCTTTGCAGACGACGAGAGTGAGCTGGTACTGCCAAAGGGCAAGCGGAAGCAGCCTATGCCCAAACCAACTTTGATTGAATCGCCTCCATCACCAGTAAACACAGCGGCTAAGCCAGGCCCTAAGCAAGACGCAAAGCAAATTGCCAGAAACACGGAGCAAGACGCAGTGCAAGCCCAAATTGCAGCCCTCGAAGCATCCCTCAAGCGTAAACGCACAACAAGACATGTTGAACCCATCCAAGCACCGCTCTCTGCACTGGAAGAAGCACGAAATGCATACAAACAAAAGGCATTAGTAGGAGGACGCAAAGCGCGAGCGAAACTTGGCGAGCAAGACACATTGGCGCGTCTATCTACGTTTCAATCACGACTTGCTTCTGCAGGACCAACACACACTGTTGCAACCCCTCATCTGCCATGTAAACTCCATGGGGTCCCACAGTGCGAATCTTGCGAGACGATCCAGGAAGCAGACGTAGACGACGCCGACTTTTTATCGCATCAGCTCGTCTTTAAAGACTTGCGCGGCAAGGACCTGGCCTACAAAGAACGCATGGAACTCGAGCTCATTGACCCACGAGAAAAAGCAGGACGACTCGCCCTGGAAGCACGCGACGCAAAACGACGACAAAATGAAGCGACAGGACGCAATATTTTCGGTGGCAAAAGGTAATTACAAGGACCAGTCATCCCGTACAAAGCAATCAATCAACTTGCGTGCAATGGCCATGCCTGGTGGCACAGACACTGTGGCTTCCTTGTCACCACCACCATCAATACCCATCTCACCAGCCTTGCTCAGCTCGTCGCGGGTGAACCACTGTGCCTTTTCCAGCTCTGGATCATTTCCCAAGTCAATCGTCTCTTCCTCGGCAACACCGATACACCCAATCATGAGGTTTGATGGGAATGGCCAAGGCTGGGAGCTTGCGTATTGCACCCGCGAAACCTTGACACCACTCTCCTCCCATACTTCGCGACGCACAGCTTCTTCCAGCGACTCGCCAGGCTCAATGAAGCCAGCCAAGCAACTAAACATGCCTGCAGGCCATACTTTCTGCCGTCCAAGCAGCATCTTCTTGCCATCTTTTGAGAGAATGCCCATGATGATGACGGCGTCGGTTCGAGGATACTGGAAGTTATGCAAGCCCTTGCGGGAAAAGCAAGGTAGACGATCCCCAGAAACACGATCCTGGTCTGGACACTGCCGTTTCGCACCGGCCCACACACCGATTGTTTTGCCGCCGCAGCCAGAGCAGTATCCGTTTCGTGCATTCCAATCAATCAGCGAACGGCCCATTGCCACCATGGCTGCTTCATGCTGAGCCATCTTGACACCCACACGAACATTTTTGAAGGACAGCCCAGCAGCTGTTTGCGTTTCGACAAAGGCTTTTTTGGCTTCTTCCTTTTGCTTCGGCAATGGCGTAACGTCCACAGCGAAAAATGCCTCGCCACCTTGTGCAGTTGGCTTGCTTTCATCTAAGCCGAGAAAGATGACGATCGACGTGTCATCCTCTGCAGACCACGATGCAATCTTGTCGGCATCCGAGACTTCGTATGGGTTGCCGATAATGTCCCTCACATCCTTGTGCTCGAGCAACACAAGCTTGCCGTCTTTATCAGCGAGCGGGTCAAGTTGGTTGAACGTTACAAATCGCGTTGTTGGATCCAGCAGTGAGGCCGACAAAAAGGCATGATCTGTTCGCTTGAAGGAGAAGCGATTGAGGGTCGAGCCGGCGAAGAAGTTGATCGTTTCTGGGCCAAACTTCTTGGAGAGCAAGTCAGTCATCTCGAGCTGGCTTGCAATGGGGAAGGAGCGGCTTGGTCGGCTCGAGAGCTGGCGTTGGAGGTTCTTGAGGCGCTGAATGGCGAATGGCGAATTGTGGAGTGTCTGGAGGTCAGATATTGGCGTCGGGGCTGGACAAATGTCTTCGTTGCTGAGTCAGCATCTATTCATGAGATAATGTCTCTACTTGAAAATACTAGCTATCCTTGTAGTCATCTATACAACCCTTGACCGTGCGGTTCTACGACAAGTTCAACAGTCAGGAATTGGCTCAACCTGATGATTTAGTGCTGTAGTATCGTCATTTCAACAGACAGCACCCAACAACACCATGAGTGCACGCGGACCGGGCGAGGGTATGCAGCCCTGTCTCTCTCCCCACTAACATCAGAATCTCCCTCGCTATCGTCCGACGAAAAGCGCTACTTTGGACAACTCTTTAAAGCAGCAGATACCGAGGGACTCGGCGTCATCACCGGCGATGTTGCCGTCAAGTTCTTTGAAACGTCTGGCTTGCCCTCCTCTACGCTCGGCCAAATCTGGGAGATCTCAGACAAGGACAATACAGGCTTCTTGACGCCGCAATCCTTTTCCGTCGCATTGCGGCTCATTGGGCAAGCGCAGAATGGACAAACCCCAGATGCGAGTCTTGCCAAGCGGGGTATGTCTCTATCGCAAATGCCATGCTAACAACAGCTGGAGCTTTGCCAAGGTTCGATGGATTTCCTATGCAGAAAACCCCTGCGACGCCCAAGGCGCGGGCCGTACAACCACTGTCTCCCGAGGACCGAGCCAAGTACCTTCAAACCTGGCAGGCTGTCAATCCTACCAGCCCATTGCTCGATGGCGACCGTGCCAAGACAGTCTTTCAAAAGGCGAACCTACCTATCGAGCAGCTTGGCCAAATTTGGGCCTTGACAGATACAAAGCAACGTGGTGCTCTCGATATGGTGGAGTTCATTGTGGCCATGCACTTGATTCAAGGCGTCATGAATGGGCAGCTCAAGAGTATTCCGTCATCCTTGCCGCCGATGCTATTTGAAGCGGCCGCGCGGGGTCCTCCTTCTGCACGCTCGCAGCGCCAGCAACCTTCTGTGTCGAGCTTACAAGAGCCCTTGCAACAGCAATTCTCTGGACAGCGACAGGGCCCAATTCGAACACAGCTGACTGGACCGCCTGGTCGCGCTTCACCCGCTCCTCGATCTGAAGTGTGGGACATTAAGCCGCACGATAAGGCCAACTATGACACCTTTTTCGCTGGCATCGACAAGGACAGCAAAGGCTACATCACAGGCGAAGAAGCTGTTGGCTTTTTTGTACAGTCCAAGCTGCCAGAAGACGAACTCGCACAAGTGTGGGATTTATCGGATGTCGACAATTCTGGCATGCTGAATGCCGATTCCTTTGCAGTGGCCATGCACCTCATAAAAACACGAATGCGTGGTGAAGAATTGCCCAATATGCTACCGGCCAGCCTTATTCCTCCGGCAATGCGACCAAAAGTCACGGCACTCACGGCAGCAGTCTTTGCAGAAGCACAAGCTCAATCAGCTCCCATCCCATCGTCTGCCGCAGCAGACTTGTTTGGTCTGAATGACTCGTTTGCGCCTGCTCCCTCGAAATCACCGCCTGTTGGTGCCTTTGCCAACAATTTTGGTATTGATCAAGCAGTCCCGCCTGTCGATTCCAATCGTGGTTTTGGCGGTAAGCCAGCATTTGTTCCATCAAGCAGCTTCGGACAAGCCATTCAGCAAGCACCCCAAGCGCGCAACTTTTCACCCGTCCAACGAAGTATGGATTCAGACTTGCTGGGCGACGCTGCACCACAGGAAAGCTTGCGCCATGCTGGTGACGCAACGGAGTTGGCCAACCTCAACAACAGCATCAGCTCCCTGAACAAGCAGCATGCTGCTACCAAGCAAGAGCGTGCACATGTGGAAGCAGATGTTGGACAACTCAAAGCACAAAAGCAAGACTTGACTGCAAGACTGGCGAATGTCCGCGGCGTGTATGATGCTGAAGTTGCAGCTGTCCGTCAAATGCAGACCGAGCAAAGTCAAATCAGGAATGAAAACAAGGAGCTCGCTAAGGAAGCCTCTTTGCTTGAGGCGTCTCTCGGTGCAGTCAGACAAAATCATGAACAACTCAGTGCCCAGCTCGCTCAAGACAAGGCCGAGAATGCAGCCATCAAGGACAGGATTCGTTTAGCAAATGAGGAAAGTACAACGCTCAAAGCACAGCTTGAAACGCTGAAGAAGGACACAAAACAGCAACGTGGTCTGGTGGCCATCAATAATAAGCAGCTCGCCACGCTTGAAGCTGAGCACGCAAAAATTCGTCAGGGCATCGAAGAGGAAAAGCAACAGGCAATTGCAGCAGAGAAAGAGCGTATTGAGATGGAGCAGAAAATCAAGAATGTTGAAATTGAACGGGCCAAAGCACTAGAGGAACAGAAGAAGTCCGCCTTTCCCCCAAGATCTGTTGCTGTGCCTGCAGCACTCGCTGCTGTGGCCGTGCCAGTCGCTGCGGGAGCTGCCATTACAGCTCATTCTAACCACACTGCGCAACAGACCGCTGCACCTGGACATGTTGAATCATCTATTGTACAGCAGGTCCCCGAGAGCGCTGAAAGCCCTGATGCTGAGACACCTTCCGAGATACCCACCACAACCCGCATGAATCCATTCCACCGTGCTGCAAGCCCCGAGACTCAAGGCACACGGGCAACAAGCGGCCCTACAGGCATCTTTGCACGACTTAATGACGGCTCGGACACAGGACCCGCCTTCCCTTTCGTCAAGACGGCAGCCGCTGGAGCTGCGGTCGCTGGAGTGAGTGCTGGTGCCGCAGCTGTAGCCTTTGGACATGCCGCCAAGTCCTCCGAGTCACAAAGCGCTCGCAGATCTTCAGAGTCAGTCTATGACACGGCGCCAACTACGGCTCAATCTGAAGCGAATCACCCCGCCTTTGCCGATGCATTCACGAGCGACGCTGCGCCAGCCGCTGGTCTCACTGACAGCTTCAGCGGAGGGCCATCAACAGATATCTCCAAGTTCAGCCAACTGCCGGCTTTCACACACCGTGACATTACGCAAGATGCTCCGCGCGATACGGCACCAGCAGAATTCCAGACATTTGAACATAATGGTCCAGAGTTTGAAAACGAGGCGTCGCATTTGCACTCGCAACCTGAAGCATCCCGTGCCATTCACTCGCCTCAACCTATCGCTGCACAAGCACAAAATTGGAGCACTGAAGATGCCTTTACTCGTGATGAACGCGTCGACTCCCCAGCCCTAGCAACAGAACCCAAAGGCCTTCGTGGACCAAGTCTGCTCGGTTTCAAGTCCACCCACAGCGATGATGGTTCAGTTGGGACTTCTGTTCAAGCACAACCACCTGCCTCGGCTCTACAAAGCCCAAGTCAGTCACGTATGAGCACACCGACTGTGCAGGAAACAAGCTCGTTGGCAAGAGAAGAACAAATGGACGCCCACTCCGTTCAACAGACCTTGGCCCATCCTCCTCACGACGAAGACCGCGCCATTTCTCAGGACAGCTCCAGCACAGACAAAAAGTCTTCAGGTCTGTCTGGGCTCTTGGGCAACATCTTTTCCAAGAAGGACTCAAAGGACAAAAAGCCAGCCTCTGATGACAGCTTTGAGCATCTCGAGGCTGCGGAAGAAGCCGACTCGAGCGATGACGAGACTGTCGAGCAGCCAGGAGCTAGGGCGTTTGCTCCAACTGCATCTAATCCTGAAGCGCCCGTTTCGGCAGGGCTTCCGGTCTATGCAGACAACAGCACCTCGACCCATTTGGCATCAGTCCCGGCAAAAGAGCCACAAGGCTTATCTGGCCTGCTGCCTGAGCGTTCTGGCCCAAATCTTGGCGCAAGCTCTGCCAAACCTCGAAAAGACGATCTGGATGAGTTTGATGACCTTGAAGAAGCTCAAGAAGCGGATGAAGACGAAGTCAATCAATCCTACATGTCACAAGAATTTGATCCCACCTTTGACGCACCAACAGCCCGATCCAGCATGCTGCCTCTTCCCAATGCATTGCACGAGGGCAATCGCTCAAGCAGCCCTGCGCAAGACTGGTCCGACTTTTCACACTACTCGAGCGTTGTTGGCGATCGCAGCAGCACGCTGGCTCCTTCTCTGCCGAACACTGCCGCACAGGCCTTTGGTATCACTGGACAGCCTACAAGTACAGGACGCGCATTTGACTCGGCCTTTGTCGACTCTGCCAATGCCAAGTCACCACCGGCTGTTCCGCCTCACTCGCACGGTGGTCAATTGACTACTCCCGTACAAGCAAGCGGTGCCACCCTTCAACCCGCCAAGCCTGATCTTACGCGCCAGTTGAGTGCAGCGGACGATCCTATGCTCGTTGAGCTCATGGAAATGGGCTTTGATCGGCAAAAGTCCGTGTCTGCATTGGAAAAGTTCAACTATGACTTGGGGTCTGCAACGCACTACCTGCTTGGTGGCAATTAGATGTATTAAAATGTGTAGTCCGTAGCCGACCAAGTCTTTTCTGCAACTTGCACAGTTTTGCTCGTGTCGAGCTCTTCAAAGCGACGGAGATCCATGGGCTTAGTAAGCAATGGTTTGACGTAGGGGTCAAACGTCTTCCAGTAGGGATTGGTGAGGTGTTCTTCTTGCGAAGACTCTTGATCAAAGCGCTCGATAATGGCAAATTCGGCAGGATTCTGCACAGATTGGTGAACAAACCATGAAATCTGTCGTCAGCGACGTTGGAATGTAAGCACTCACGGTTTCCTTGTCCTTGCTGTAGATTTGAGAAGCCTCAACAAGCTTTGCCTTGAGTGTTTCAATATGCTCTGCTTTAGCTACAAGGTGAACGATGATTGTATAGACCATTGAAGTGTAGTATCAAGATATAGTGTCATCCCACAACCAGGAACATCCATATCCCGCAGCATTTTTGTTACTATAAACACTACTTCTGCGGCTTGCCATAATCGATAATCTTTGGCTTTGGCCGGTCCTTTTTGAATGCTGGCTTCTTTGGCTGCTTGTTCAATGTAGGCTCAGGCTTACTCTGCTTCACAGGTGCCGGATCCTCTTCGGCGGGTTTCGAGCCAATCCTCTTGCCCTTTTTACGCAACTCATGCCGGCGTCCCTCTGCAATAATCTGATCATCCTCTGAATTGTCAAACACGGGAATGCCCTCGTCATCCTCCTCGACCTGATCCAAAACAGTTGCGTCTATTTCTTCTTCAGCCTTGGCGATATTCTTCACTGTTGCTGGTGTCGCCGCCTTTTCATTGCCAAGCTTTCGCAGTCGCGACACGAAGAAGCCATCCATGTTGTGTACATGCGGGTAGAAGCGCTTTGTGAGGTTGAGAGTTGGGTGGAAACGTTTTTCCTTGAAGCTTGTAAGCCCTTGCTCACCGACATTCACTTCAATCTTTTCCAGCTTGACGTTGCGATTGCGCAGCGCATAGTCCACCACCATTTCATTCTCGTCAATCATGACTGAACAGGTCGAATAGACAACAACACCATCCACCTTGAGGCTGTCAATAGCAGACAGCAAGAGCTGCCGTTGCAGTTGCGAGACCACCTGGAAGTCTTTCTCTGTGCGGTTCGTCTTCACGGAAGGATCCTTGTGAATGACACCAGTGCCTGAACAAGGCGCATCAAGCAATACCTTGTCAAAGGCACCGACACCAGTCTTGCCGGCACCGAAATCACGACCATCAAAACCGACCGAAACAACATTGCGACAACCCATGCGAACGACATTGCCAACAAGGGATTTTTGTCTTCTCTTTGAGACTTCATTTGCGATAACCACTCCACCATTCTTCATCTCTTGTGCCAAGAACGAGGTTTTGCCGCCAGGTGCTGCTGCCATGTCGAGCACCTTGTCGCCAGACACAGGTTTCAGTGCCAATACGGGCACAAGCGATGATGCTGCTTGTAGAATGTAGTGACCCGCCATGTATTCAGGGGTGGCACCAATCGGCACGGTCGACTCATGAATTTGCAAGGCACATTTGGTCCATTTGCCGACTTCGCCGAGATTGACGCCACGGTCAATGAGCGCCTTTGAGAGATCTCGCTTGGTTGTCTTGAGAGTATTGATACGAATGACAATAGGTCGCGGTGTCTCATTAGCTTCAAAGAAGGCGAGCGCTTCTCCTGGTGAGAAGAAGGAGATGAACCGCTCTGCGAGGTACTCCGAGTAGCCAAAGTAGGTGATGACATCGCGTGTGAACTGATCAACGTACTCTTGCCGTGACTTGCCCGCTTCTCCAAGTGACTTGAAGTCTGAAAGCACACGCACAATTTCTTGCAAACGTGATGAGACGACCTTGAGGTCTTGACTGCCACCAGCATCCAATTCATCTTGTGATGGCAGAATTTGAGGCGCCTCCATGCCGGGTTCGAGCAATTCCTGCTCCGCAAGCTCTTCATCTTCGGCTTCCTCCTCGTCGATCTTGCGAGACATGGCCTCCATGTTGGCAGCCGTCAAGAGTTCCTCGTCATCAGAGTCAGAAAACATGCCGCGTGCCTGCTCCTCTTCCTCGTCGGTCAACATGACATCGTCGTCAGACTCATCAGCAAGCGGGTCGTCATTCTCGTCTGCCAGCTCAGAATCAGAGTCAAATAGCGCTGCCTTTTCCGCTGCAGGAACGCCTTCCTCATCACTTGCCGCTTCCTCATCGTCAGAACCGAACGATGCAAAGTCATCCTCGGCCACATCCTCATTAGTCTTCTTGGCTGCCGGTTTAACAAGCTTCCCAGCAACACGCGTCTTTTCCGGCACCACGAGCTTTCCATTGACTCGCTGCCCCTTGATTTTACTCATATTGGTATTTTCCGTTGCCTTTGAACGTTTGCGTCTCTGTGCACTACCATTTTCAGTCTTGCGCTTCTTGGCAGATCCAGCCTCGACCAGCGACGGCGGATCGGGTTGCTTGTTCTTCTTGGACTTGGCCATTAGCTTCAACAGAGATCGCTTGTGACGGAGAGGATGCGACGTCGACTTGCACAAAATAAAATTGCAAAAGGCCGTGAGACTTTGGACATTCAGGAATCCAACAAGGCCATATCTACGAGACTACAGTTGGATTGTAGAAGCACTTATCATTACATTGATGTCGCTTCATAAGGGCTCGCGTGATTGTGCAGCAATAAAGATCAGGAACATGCAACGCTTGAGTGCTAGTCATCAGCATCGCTCCAAGCGGCTGGTAACATGGCTCGTGAAATGTACTGAGCCAGGCTTGGGTCTATCGTACTGTGCCATTCAAGACAGCAACAGCTAAATCTCATTGCAGAGCATACGCAGCATCGTGGCTTCCCTCACTGATCGCCAGCTGCAGAGCATCCATGCCATTCCCAGCACGCACTGTCTTGTCTGCACCCGCTTCGACCAAAAATCGAATGATATTGGCATCATTATTGAGAGCACACAGGTGGAGTGCCGTCATGCCAGTTTTGGCTTGGGTGGCATCGAGATCAGCGCCTTGAGCGAGCGTTTCCTTGACGGCATCCAAGTCGCCGGAAAAGGCCATAGATAGGAAGGCTTCGTTCAATGCTTCTTGTGGGTGTGCAGCGAGGTATTGCTGTTCCTGAAGGTCTGCACCTAGGTCGAACTGCTCAGTGACACCACCTTCATTTCGCACAGTGACGAGGAATTTGCCTTGGGTCAACAGCGATTGTGAGCAGAATGGGCATTGGCTGACTGAGCCATCCGACTCATCATATGCCTCTCGAGCACATTCGTAATGGATATGATGCCGACATGGTAGCTCGACGTCGTCATAGATGAAGCCTGGTTCTCCTTCCTCAACATCCTCGACGTCGAGTTGAATGAGCAGGGGATCATTGCAGATGATACAGCTTTCTGCAGCCAATGTGGCAGAGTTTGGAGCAAGCAGCGGCATAGAGAATGACGAGCACTTTAGTAGTCTCACAAGATCGCGATCTGGTCGCGGGCAAAATTTGAGGCGTGGCGTGAGACTGCAGCACAAAAATCATGACAGCTCCATCCACCTAGCAAGGCATTAGGCAGCCAGTAGCTTGGCCCGCTGAGATGCTGCAGTGTCTGAGATGCCGCATAGAAGCCTTGAGTCATGGTGTAACGCGGCTGGGTGCAAGTCGATGGATGAAGCAGACGACAGCCGCAGCACTTTCAGTCGCACGACCAAGAGATGAGCTCGTCTTTCATCCCATGCCACAATCCTATCAGCTCCAACAAAAGGCGTCACCGAGACCTGCACGTCCGCAGCGGAAGCGCAAACCGTTGTTAGACCTCAATGAAAATGCAGAGCGCTTGGTTGGCACGCTAGATACTGGCATTGCAGGCACGGTCGCCAAATCTGGGCATGATGCAGTTGTTGCTGAGCTTGACCGACTAGAAAAGGGTCTACGATCAAAAGAGGTCAGTCATGAGCGGTATAAGCAGTTGGTGAAAAACTTGGACGAGGCATTCTTGACGCCACAGTTGCGGGCCTATCTTCGACAACGAGCGCCTGGTGTCGGCACCGTCAAGTATTCAGACAGTCCAAAACAGCAAGTTATTCATCGCTTACTAAGGGAAGCATGGAAACTTCAAGTTGAAGACGACATTGAAGGCGACCTTGTTGTCACGCGCGAGCTCAATGTGTCCAACAAGGATCTTTTCTTCATGTTTAATGGCGATGGACGCATGCTGCAGTCTTGGGCTCGCTCTTGTCATGTTTCTTTGCGTGTTGATGTCGAGCAAGGCGTCATCCATGTGACAGGTCCCGAGCGAAACTTTAAAAAGCTCTTTGCGAGTGTATCCAAGGCAATGGGCTCAGTCAATGACCAGCTCATTTCTGCGTTCATTTACAGTCACTTCGACTTGGACATAGATGGCAACGCCGTGATGCCAGTTGTCAAGTGCTTCATCGAACGTCCGGATGCATCCCGCCCGGATCAGCTCCTGATCACTTGGCTCGGCGGCAAGACGAATGCTCTTAACAATGCCAAGCGCTACATACTAGCCGCTTGTCAGCGCAGAGTAGCGTTATCCAGTGCCGTTCCGGAATACCAGGAAGCTACAATCGAGGAAGTTATTCAGCGACCTGTAGGCGAGGCTGAACTTGGCCTCCTTGATCGGGGCGACGACTGGACGCGAGGCCACACTCGTGTTGAAGGATTGCGATTGCCAGAGTACGTGATGACTGCTGCTGATACCGACCCCGTCTTCGCCAATACATTGCCGAGGACGCATTTCCTTCGGCGCCCGGATCTAGCAGAGTGGACGCCATTCGAGGGCGAGTCGTCAAGATCTTTGGAAGACATCATGAAGAGCTTGGAAGCACTAGATTCGAATCATGTCGAGGTGACTTTAGGCCATGCACTCAATCAAGTGAATGGCACCGGTCAAACCTTCACTGCCGACATTGCTGGACTCTTTGGCATCATTCGACAACTTCAAGGCCTGGGTGGCAATGCTGCAATCGGTCCGACAGTATACAAGCTATCGTTGACGCGCGATGGGGAGGACGAGTCGCAGCAAGCAGGAAAGGACGAGCTCCTGCTCTACGTTCCAGTTTTGCAACCAAATATGCGCGACGAACCAATGTATCGCGCTTCTCTGCAAAAAGCGGACACATCCGTGGTGCTCAAATGTCCTGGTCGTCCCACGGATCTTCAAGCACGAGCCTTTAGTGTTCAGCACTTTCCTTCGCACGAAGCCATCAAAGACTTCATCTCTTCGAGCGTCTTTCCAAGTCGCCAGCGCGACGGCTTCCGAATCAAACCTGTGCTACAACTCGACAACGTTCGCTGGAATTTCATCAAAGCTGAAGTGGTATCGTCTCTTCACTTTTCTGTGCCGACTGCAAGCAAGCATCGTGAAGGCCCCGTGAGCGAAAGCGAGGTTCAAGCGCGGATCAATCTGGATTCAAAGTGGTATGCTGAGGGCAATGCAAACTTGTTGCTGGGTGAGAGCGAAACACAACCCAAGGAGCCTCGTTCACACTTGGTATGGAGTACAATCGATGGAGGTGTCTTGACTGGCAAGCGGCAGGAGCTCAAGATTGTACTAGACAAACGGCGTGCAGGAGAGAACGAGGCCAGCTTGGTACAGGCTGTGGCTCGTGTCGTCAATTTACTCAAGTAGATTGACATTCAGCTCTCATGCGCTTGACCAATCAGTAAACCAGAAGGGATATTTCACTGACATGTCAAGGATTACGGAACTAATCTGCACTGCGGTAAAGTTGGCAATGGATGCCGTGTCTACGTGACTGCAGTAGAAATGTGTCTAGACATCTTGACCACGAGTTATAGCTATAGCTATAGAGCAAGCATGCGTGACGGTGAACTCGCAACCATTAAGAAGAAAACAATGTGATTTGACATACTTGCAACTTGGCAGGCAAAGACAGTCTTGGCAACTTGCATCAGTAGGAGCCGCTGCAGCTGGAGGACGTTGATCGTATGCAATATGGCGCTTGAGTGTCGCGAGTCTTTTGAGCGGTCAAAATTACACCCAATTCGAGTAACTTCAATTGAATGAGACAAGCGAAGAGGTGCGGTCAAGAATGTTAAGTCCTTATTAGGAAAATTCAAACCTAGTATCATTTCTGCGTTGACTTTCAATCACGAAGGGCAGGTCCGAAGCAAATTCACACTTGCGTATGCATGCATGTATAATGGCTTGTAGTAGTTGGACATTTAACTTGTAAGGAACTATCTTCGCTCAATCTCCCAAATCTGCAGATGCAATTCACCGAGTAGCCACGAGGCACGCGTAATGAGCAAGCATCGAATTTTGATGCATCCATTTGTATGGACAGTTGACCCAAGCAGCGCGAGAGATAGATTAAAGGACAGTATCGGATCGCTGAGGCCATCACAGACGGTCTCCTTTCATGGCAAGAAAAGAGCATTAATACCTTTTCTTACACTCTCCAGTCTGCAGATGCTCTTCAAGCTGACTAATAGTATGCAACTGCGAAGGCTGTTGTTCGAGTCGAGCACAATCACAGTTTCCGAGGTCAAAAGGGCAACTCGATCTGTAATTTCCCTTTGTTCGAGGCCTTCGAGCGAACGCGACCCGAGACTTGTGCATTGTTCGAAATTCGGAAGCCTATGCCCATCTGAAGTGCGCGTGCGACCTCGACGACTCTGAAAATTTGTCGCGGCCAGGACACAAGGGCTGCAAGAGAAGGCAAGAGTAGAAAGCAAAAGCTTAGCATCATGGCCAAGACAAAGGAAAAGAAGGTTAAGGATGTGGTCATGAAGGATTCTGCGGGTGATGAGACGGATGCATATGACACCAAAGCCGCGCATGTTATTGCCATTGCACAACCACTTGCATCAAAGAAACTCAATAAGAAAGTGCTCAAGACGGTGAAGAAGGCCGCTAAGCAGAAGCACATCAAGCGCGGTGTAAAGGAAGTCGTCAAAGCCTTGAGGAAGAAGGAGTCTTCCGCAGACAAGGCGCTTGTGGTGATTGCGGGAGACATTTCACCCATCGATGTCATTTCACATATCCCCGTGCTGTGTGAGGATCACGGGATCAAGTACATTTACACGCCTGGCAAGGAGGAACTCGGTGCTGCTGGTGGTACGAAGCGCCCGACTTCTGTCATCATGGTGCAACTCGGTGGTAAGGCCAAAGATGGCAAGGAGGGTGACTACAAGGAGGCCTTTGAGGAGATTCTCAAGGAACTCGAAATGGAGGCCTAAAGGACAAAAGGAAGTCTGTTGTAATATAAAAGCGCTTTCGATCATGCACATGTCCCCAAGTCTTATCTCCGGTCGCCAATATCACGAACGGCACTCCGCATCCTGACTTTGACCTTTTTGAGCACCCAAGCCCACAAACGTCCACACCAGTCCTTGATTCTGAGCGCTCGTGGATCACCGTTGCGTGAAAAGATGAACCACAGCGAGCCCAGAAAGATGGCATCGTAAATAAGCACAACAGCGCTGAGACGTGCAAAATCGCTCAAACTAGCAAGCACACGAGACAACGTCGACCCAGAGCCATGAGAGCGAGAGGGCATTCCTGCAGCAGGCACATGCAACAATGTTTCACGAACAGATGCCAGTTCCGTGCGAATCTGCTGAAGCGAAATTTCCACTTGTCTTCGCCAAATCTTGGTTTCCTCCGGTGTCAAATCACGCCCTGCAATCGCGGCTTGAGCACGCAACGTGCCAAAACTTTTGCTATTGGGCAAGGGCTGTGGTGCGGCAAGATTGAGTGCTGGAATCTGTGAGGCCGAAAAAGTGACACTCGCAGAATTAGGTAGACCTGCCTTGACGGGTGATGGGGGTGCCGTTCTGTAGGCATTCGGTGCCTGTCGTTCCAATTCATCCTCGTGCTCATCTTCATCCTCTCCCTCTGCGTCACGATTGAGCCGCTGACTGCTCTCGTATGCTCGCTTCAGCCGCACACTCGTAGGCGACTGTGACCCAGAGTTTGTCCGCGCACGCGACGCGACAGTCTGATCATCTTCATGTTCCGGTGCATTACCGTCCACCTGCAACCACACAAACTCAAGCTCATCAATGAGCGCCTTGGCTGCTGTTGTTTGGGATCCATAAAGCCGCATACTCCGAATCAATGAGCTAATGTACATCTTTTTCGCTTCAGTTTTGGATAGTCCACGCTGGAGCGCCCAGGCTTCCGTCTTTTCGCGACTCGCATCATCATCTTCTGGATCTTCACCATTACGCAGAGACGCTTCGAGCGATTCTAGCATGCTTGCGGGTATGTCGCCTTCGGTGGACTGTTTAAAGAGAGCATAAAGGAGCAACCGATCGTCTAGCGGCGGTTTCGGTGAGCCTGGTGTGGATGGAAGACGTTTGACGGTATTCAATGCAGAGACAAAGACTCGATCGATGCCATTCATGGTGGGCCACCGGCAAATCAGGCAGGATGACTAGGTGTCGGCTGCGGTTGCAATGGATTGTGTCAGCAAGAAAGATGAGGTGTTTGATATGGCCTGGTGAGGCAGCAAAGCAAATAAGCCTTCCTGCAGGCTGAATTGAGCGACAGACGATGCAGCCGTAGAGGAAAGCGCGTGATGAGGGTCCTGTCCTGTTGTGTTGTGCTGGTCTTTGTGTGGAGGAGAAAGTCCGAGGTCAATTCACTTGAAACGCGACAGCTGCAGACTGGCAAAAACACAATCTCAGCAGTGATATAGTGGAAGGCATATAGACTCTGAAATCATCATAGCAATGAAATAGACAGTCAGCTGCTTTGCTCGCCCGCCTACTGATGCTTTGAACGACAGTCTTGTGATTGCGTCTAGAATTCGACATATATAGTGTACGGAGAAGGCAAAATACACAGCTTACTGTGCTTGAGACTGGCCACCTCTGCCTCTGCCACGACCACCACGACCGCGTCCTCGTCCGCCACGTCGTGAGCCAGGCGTAAACTTGAGCGTCTCACCAAACGTCTCCATCTCCAACGCACGCTCTTGACCACGTACACCGCGTCCCTTACCGGCAGTCCCATCGCTTGCTGCCATTTGCTGTTGATATGAAGCACGCTGCATAGATTCGGACGACAAAGAATCAAAGAAAGAAGAGCCTTTATTGTAGCTTGGCTCAGCTAGCTTCTCCGCTTCAGCTTCCGTTGGTTTTTCAAACTTGCTGTTGGCAGCAGCGAAATCATACTCATCTGCAGGAATCTCAAGCGGCTGAGAGACATTCACGTTACTCTGCGCTTGACCACGCGGTGCGCGTGTGCGTTGCTGAGAAGGCGATGCTGTTCGCCGTTGTTCTTGCTTTGCTGGTTGCTGCTTAGGCTGTAACTCACCCGAGGTCGGTGCATTCTTTGGCATCGTACGCCTCACCTCCAGCAAAGCATTCGTCTTGGGCGCTTCTTGTGCCTGCTGCGTCTGCTGTTGCTGCAGGCCAGAACTTGGCAAATTCGCAACACCGCGCGTGACTTCAGCAATGGTTGCAGGTTTCCGCTGTTGAGCAGGAGCGGGACTCGCGTGTTGTGGCAAGGGCAATGCAGGCACAATTTTACCTTGTGTAGCCTTCGCGCCTTCTGTTTTGATGGGAGCTTTTTGTGTGACATTGCTGGAGGTTGGTAATTCGGGGAAACCATCTTGTACAGAAGCAGCAAAGGGACTTTGTTGTACTGGTTTCACAGCTTGAGGCTGGCTTGGGCGAGCTTGCTGCTGCTGCTCACCTTCCTGTGGCGGCCGTTGCTGTTGTGACACTTGCTGTGGGCGGCCTTGCGGTGGGTATCCTGGGCCTTGCTGCTGAGGTGGCATGGGAGGGTAGCCACCAGGCGGACCTTGCATCGGTCCTGGGTAGCCAGGATATCCTCGTGGTGGCCCACCAAATGGTTGAGGCGGGTACGCGCCATAAGCACCTGCACCAGGGTATCCCTGTGGGGGCATGCCGTACGGCTGCTGTTGAGACGGATAAGGCGCCTGTGCTTGTTGCTGCGGTGCACCTGAGCGTGGCTGCTCATGCGATCTCGAGGGAGCCGGGCCAGTCTTTCTTGTTAGCAATGTACTCACAATATACACATCAAGCCAAGCATGCAGCATGATCCTCAGAAGGAAGGCAACGGAAATCTCCACACGGTTTTGCGCTCTCGGAAACATTGTTTCTTAACATCCGGAATCTTTCATCACTGGAACTGGTCTTTCTGCTTGCTTGTGTGGGAGATGCTTACCTCCAAGATAGCAGGATCCTGCGGTTTGGCCGGGGCTGCAGGTGCAGGTGTTGTCACAGATGACTCGACGCGTAGATCTTTTACGTCGCTGCCGCGAAAGACGATATACTCAAAGACATTGTCGCTTGCTGGAATTTCAAGCGCTGGGTCTCCTTTTCTGCCCTCCGTACCAAAAGAACGGACTTGTTCAAGCGAAACAGTCGAGTTTTGCGAGTCGATTTCGTGCAAGATGCCCACGTAGCTAGCAGGTCAGTAACGTTCGCTGTTTCAAAAGAAGCCATACCGGATATCTGACTTTGAAATCAACGAGAGCCGAGCCCCGATGTAGTCCGTCATGGCCTGCTTCTACTCCTCAAGCTGCACCTTGCTATAGGTCTTCTGTGTCTTTGCTGGTCGTGGGAGCAGATTTCAGCGCCAAATGTCGCACGTGCACCCAAACAAGGCTCGAGCCAACTCCACGCAGTAACCAAGTCTCAGTGCCAGGACTATATCTACTCTGCTCAGCTTGCTCTTGCTCGCATCTGCTCGTGTGCTTTTTGAATGACTGGCAGCCTCAATCATGGCAATGCTTCGTCGTCGCGGCTCGTTCCAGCAGGCGACAAGACATCTAGCCCTATGCTGCGTGCAAGCTCCTACAGATCCTCAAAGGGCTCCATCACGCCCTTGCGTCGTTCCAGCAGCGTGGCAAGCATCATTCCAGAATCAGACATGATCCTGGATGCCACCATGAAAGGTGAACCTTTTCAGTTGGCTGTACTGAAGGTCCTTATCAAGCTCAAACTCACAAGCTGGAAGCTCTCTCAGGCTCAGGACGTCAAGATCAAGACGATTGCCTCGGCACTCACGAATGATGTGTTCCTCGTCGTTCTCGATACACAGAAATTCTTGCTGCGTGTGTATGGACGGAATGTGCTGCACCTGATTGATCGCGAGTATGAAACGAGCGTCCTTGCCCGTCTTGCGCATCACCGTATTGGCCCACGTATGCTCGGTCAATTCAAGAATGGCCGTATCGAGCAGTGGCTTGAATCTACAGAAATGACGGCCGCTGAACTGCGTGATCCGGTGCAATCACGCTACATTGCACGAAGGATGCGCGAGTTTCATGATTTTGTGAGTTTGCTCCCTGCTGAACGCGGTAGAGCGACTGTCTTGTCCAACTTGGATTGTTGGATTCCTGCACTCCCTGCAGATCGACTGACTCCAGGCGTCAAGACGTTTCTGGAGCACGTTGCACGGTATCGGCAATTGATGATTGGCAAAGAAGGCGAAATTGTATTTGGACACAATGACTTGCAATACGGCAATATCCTCAAGATTGACGGTGAAGAACACACAAGTCTTGCGGTGATTGACTTTGAGTATGCTGGACCCAATCCTCGTGCCTTTGACTTGGCAAATCACTTTGCGGAATGGATGGCCAATTATCATGAAGAACCATCGCATACGATGCTCCCTGAGCTGTATCCAACGCTTCAAGAGCAAGACAACTTTCTGCGCGAGTATATTCGATTCGGCAAAGTGATTGATCGTATGCTCGATCAAGAGGTCACGCAAGAGGAAATTGATGTTTTGAGAGCAGAGATTGATCTTTGGCGTGCCATTTCACATGCACAGTGGGCAGTCTGGGGTATCATCCAGGCATTGCCGCCAGCCGAGCAGGTTGCAACCAATGTCAACAGCGTGGAATCGCCCACGTCGCCGCAAGACGACAATTCGGATCGAGGACTCAGCAAACGACGTGGCAGTAAAGGACGCACTCTGTCCATGACCCAATCACCCATGATGAAATCTACCATTGTGACGGGTGGCATGCGATCGCCCTTCCTACCGGCTCAAGCGAGCCCACAGATGCTAGCAAGACGTTCATCAAGCTATAAAAGTCCTTCCACGTTTGCAGTAGTGCATGAACAGCCAGAGTACTTTGAGTTGGGCGAAGCTGCCATACCTGATTCTGCTAAGCGGCTGGAGTCGCTGACGATGGAGGAGCCGGCTGCTCGGGCCGTCGCTGCTGCTGGCGCGGCAGAAGCTGCCAACACTGGTATCGCAGGTGATGAAGGTGTCTTGCTGAGGGACGAGTCACAAGAGTCATGGGTGGATGAGGGTGAAGAGGGATTCAACTACAATGCCTATGCAAAACAGCGCATCTCGTTGTTCTATGGAGATATGGTTAGAGCTGGTGTTGTAGCAGCTGAGGAAGTGCCTGCTGCGCTTGGTCTGCGTATGCTGCCAGAGTCCTGTGTCAAGTAGTCCATGTAAGTAGATACATGATACTGTACATGTCGCCTGGTGTCCATCTGCAGTCCATCGCGAGTCCTGAATTTGGGAATTTGATTGGTTGAGAGCATTGAAGTGAATCTGGGCCCAACACCTCAACAGCGCGACTCGACTCAGCGCACCACACCACAAAGTACCTCCAGCAGTGCTCCCTGCGTGTCGCCGGCATTCACCTCCCTCACCGCATCCTTCCCTCTTTGCACCATGTCTGCCATTGCCGATGGAACCATCCCAAAAAAGAAGCCAGTTTGTACGCCGTTCATCTCTTCATCTCTAGATTGCCTACTAACGCGACAGCCTACTCGAATCTGTTGCTCGGCGCGGGTCTAAACATGTTTGAAGTCTCCACTCTTGGACAGCCCTTCGAGGTGCTCAAGACACACATGGCTGCGAACCGTTCAGACGGTCTCCTCACGGCATTCAGCAAAACCTGGGGTCGTGGTGGTGTCTTTGGCTTTTACCAAGGATTGATTCCTTGGGCATGGATTGAAGCTTCCTCTAAAGGCGCCGTGCTCCTCTTTACCGCTTCCGAGATTGAATACCTCGCTCGCGTGCAGGGCGCGTCCCCGTTTACCGCGGGCATTCTCGGTGGTATGGGTGGTGGTGTTGCTCAAGCCTATGCCACCATGGGTTTCTGCACAAACCTCAAGACTGCCGAAATCACGCGTCACAAGGCCATGACTGCCGGCGTCGCCCCACCTTCGACATTCAAGGTGTTTGCTGATATCTGGAAGGCAGAAGGTATGCGCGGTATCAACCGTGGTGTCAACGCCGTCGCTATTCGGCAATGTACAAACTGGGGATCGCGTATTGGTCTTTCGCGACTTGCTGAAGATTGGGTGCGTACTCTCACAAAGAAGGAAAAGGGACAGGGCCTGTCGGTGACGGAGAAGATTGGTTGTTCAGCCGTGGGTGGCGGTTTGTCGTGCTGGAACCAGCCTATCGAGATTATCCGTGTTGAGATGCAGAGTATGAAGAAGGATCCCTCGAAGCCCTCTGGTTTGGGTGTTGGTGGTACACTCAAGTACATCTACTCCAACAGCGGCATCAAGGGTCTCTACCGTGGTGTCACGCCTCGTGTCTGCCTCGGCATCTGGCAGACCCTGTGTATGGTCACACTGGGAGACTATGCCAAGCTCTACGTTGAGAAGCTGACTGGCGAAAAGGCTACCGCGAAACATTAGACTTTCAACTTTCTAGAATATGCACCTCGTTCATTACTCGCTTACCAAGAACGACGACTGTCCAAGACGTCATGCTGGCAAATAGATCTGCTGCACGTCAAAGTAGCCCTGTGCGAACTCTACCGACGGGCCTTACGGCGCGGCCTCTTTCAAGGTCCGTCCGTCGCCCATGCCACGCATTTCTCGTGCGTAGTAGCGCCGGAGTGGGATTTTCACAAGTGAATGACGGCATCTCCCGAAGCGAAAAAAGATCGATGCGACTCGCGAGGCCTCGGACAAATATTTAGCTTAGCAATCGAGAGTGCCTGTGTCAAGTACTTAAGGAGAGACGCCTGACAAAGGGCCGAGACATCCACCACGCAGACAGACATCAGAGCGTTTCAAATCAACATGTCTTCACAATTCACAGAGACTGGTCTTCGCGGCGGCAAGGACGGTATCGTCCAGAAGCGCTTCAACGTCTTTGAAGGTGACGCACTGACTGGGAACTTAGTCCACGTCAAAGTGACCCACTGTGGTCTCTGCTTCACTGACACACACTTCCTCAAGAAGGATATCTGTCTTGGTCATGAGCCTGTTGGCGTTGTTGAATCGCTTGGCCCAGACTGCAAGCAGTTGAAGAAGGGCGATGTCGTGCAATGGGGATACTTGCACTCGTCCTGTAATCAGTGTGAGATGTGCTGGACGGGCAAGGAAGTTCTGTGCGCCAAGCGATCCATGTACGGCTACGCAGACAAGGATCTCGGTGGTTTCAGCACTGGGGGTGTTGTTCGCGAAGACTATCTCTTCAAGGTACCGGAGAGTATCTCGCCTGCTCATGCTTCGGTGCTCAGTTGTGGTGGCGTCACTGTTTTCAGCGCAATGTACAACAACAACATCAAACCGACTGATCGTGTTGGCGTTGTTGGCCTGGGTGGCTTGGGTCACCTTGCCCTCAAGACGGCTCATGCCTGGGGATGCCACGTCACTGCCTTCTCTCGCACGAACGACAAGGAAGAGGAAGCACGTTCATTTGGCGCTCACGAGTTTGTCACGACAAAAGGCAAGGAAACGCTCTCTGTTGAGAACAAACTTGACTTCCTCCTCGTAACTGTGTCTGGTCAAGTCGATTGGAAGATGTACTACAGCGTCATGAAGCCTCGTGGACGCATCATCGCCATGGGTGTGGACCACAGTGGTCAAGGGGCAAACTTGCCATATGGTCAGATGTTGACTCAGGAAATGTCATTTGCTGGTTCTTTGGTGGCCTCGCGACAGGTGCATGCGCTTATGCTTGAGTTTTTCGCACGACATGCTATCACCCCAGTCATTGAGGAGATGGAGATGACGAAGGAGAATCTCGAGACGGCAATTGAGAGGCTTGAGAAGGGCGATGTCAGGTACAGGTTTGTGCTGTACAATAAGCTTGACAAAGCTGAGCCCAAGATTTGAGCTCTAAGGCAATGACACGTATGATTAGACTGTAGACGTGATAAAAGAGTTGGCAGCACTAAATGATAGAAGGATCAGAACATTGCGAACCTGTTCATTATCATGATACTTGAGTCGAGATGAAAACTCTATGCGTCAGCCTCTCTTGTACCTCATTTCTTTAGTAGTACCAATTGCGATTACAGCGATGAGAGGCTTTCAACAAGATAGACAACTGCAAGTCTGTCGAGGTTTGAGACTGGAGGAGGGATCAGGCCTTCAATGAGATCCAGGCATCTGCAATTGGTGTTTAATTTCACGAGCGACAAGCATGAACCCAACTGGCAGGTGGCGAGCGAAGCTTTCGACCTATAGGTATAGAGCATACGCGACGACGAAGACACATACTATCAAAGGGAAAACAACCTGCTTGGTATACTTGCAATTTGGAATTCAAGACGATCGTGGCACTTGACATCAGTAGTAGCCGCTGCAGAGGTGTTGTTCATATATAGTACACTAGGTGAGCGCAAGCGAATCTATATAAGGGTCAAGAAAATCGCTCAGTCTAGCTGATTAGATGACGATAAGCAGACATGTGAGTTCAAGATGTAGTCAATTGGAGGAGTCGGACAACACCACAGACCGATCAAGTCTAGATGATCGGCAATTTTGGAAGAGACAATCGTAAAATGATAGACGATACTAGAGAAGAAGTGATATGAAGTCCCTTGAACAAATACTGTGCAGGGAGGATAAGCCTGAGTCAAGCAGTAAATCTGGACTGCTAAGGACACCATTTGAGCGTATAGCTAATGTTAACAGCATCCCTCGCATTGCGGCAAGCCGCAGCCGGCTTTATAAGTAGAACATATCATTGGGCATTTCGTCTCAGGCGATCTGTCTGGTTAACATTCTCAGCTCGGATAGTGAACAAAAATGAGACTGACTTATCTGGAATAACCAATGCAAATGACTGTGTGCTTCCCTGTAGAAAAGAGATGAGGAACAGTAGGTCCTGAATCGCAAGTGAGCAGCTGAGAGCGAAGATCTTCTTCATTTTCTCTGTAGGTCAGTTGCGTTGCATATTCTGAGTTCAAGGTTTCCTTACCGCTCCAAATTCGTTCTCTGGTGTCTTTGCCTTTTCAGCGTTGTTGGGAGTTGCTGGCTTATAAAAGATTCGATATCCTGCAGCTGGCTGAAATTGGGGGAAACCCCTGACGGAGCTCTAGCAAAATTTGCAAAAGAAGGGGTCCTGAAACTGCTTGCCACGTTGCTAGTGCACGTGCTTGAAGCACAGAAAGCCGCTATTTCGCTAAAAGGATGACATCTGACCAGTCAGATCAAGTTCATCGTGGCGATTGTAGCAATATGGGGTGTGTCTAGTGTGATTTGGACTTCGAAAAGGGATCTTCGACTGCATACGGGAACTACGGACGTCGAAGTTTCAGCCCGGACCTGATTGACTTCACGTGTAGTGGTATGGTCTTGCCTCCAAATAAGCATGCATGTGCAAAGTTGCAGGTCAAAATTGCTGCAGCAGAAACAGCATTCGTACGTGGATTAATCGAATTCAGTGTAGTTTGCGGTTGTCATAGTCGTGGAAGACCAGCGATTGATATGCCTGGAGTTCTGGGCAGTCTTAAGCTTGAGTTGTTGGCAGTTTGAGCCAGCTGTAGCTGTGAAAATCCTTCGATTGACCGCCTTACGCTCACTCACAATTGGTCAATATCCATCAACGCACAGTCAGGGGCATTGACTTCTTTTTACCTTCACGAATACTTGTTGGCCATGTAAAGATGCAAGCCTGCAAATTGAGCATCTGGAATAGATCTGTAGTTCTATTCAATTGCGAGATTACGAGCCGCATGTTTCCGCGAGAACAAATCGGGTCAAGCACTCGTGGCACTAATCTTATGAGGCGGCACAGCCTTCGCCGTATCAAGTCCGTGTCAAGTCTCGGTCTTGTATCGACTTTCACTAACGAAGGACAAGTCCGAAAATAAATCTGCACTTGCGAATGCCTACATATACAATAACTTGTAGTTGTGTAAGGTAGTGTTGCTTGCTTATGTTTTGGATACTACTAATCAAGGATGATGTGTAGCTTGTAATGACGTGTGTTGTAGGCGTTTGGATCAAAAAGCCAAAACAGAGCAGATAGGAATTGTTACGAATAGAGGGTAGAGTGAATGCTCATACTCTCTTTATGAACTAGGGGTGAACATCACGTGAAAGCACGCGATACCTGGCAGAAAGATGCACTAGCAGTCACACCCACGCAAGTGGATGCTAGACTGCTTAACACTCCCTTTATCTCGATCAAGCGTAGCGCTTAATTGAGACCGAGAAGGAGCCGTTGGTGTTCAAGTGCGGGACGATAAAGAAGATTCGTCGGGCATCTGCCTTCTGCAACTTGATGCCGACGTAGAGAAGCTTGATCTTGCCTTGTTCAAACAGCGATCGAGTATAGTTATACTTGACCTCGATGTGCTTGCTCTTGGCGTGGAACACTGGATTGTGGGCCAGCTTCGGAGCGGCTTAGTTGTCCCCAAGCAAGCTGATAGAGCCCTCTGGGTCGAGCGCATTGCTGAACTGAGTGCTGAGCATGAGTTCGCGAAGCCATGATGCTGCCTTGGAGGCGTTTGATAGGCCAATGTACTCGGCTTCCACAATCGATGTTGCCACGATAGTCTAACATTTGGATTGCATCTGGCCAACCAGAATAGTCTGCATCAGAGTATCCGGCAAGCTCATTGTTGCCATCATAGCGCAGGCGCAGCTCGCGTGCTGTGAAAAGGTAAGCAAGCACGCCACGAGCCAGCTTCATGTGTAATGCTGTAGGCCTTAGGGGAAACGATCCAAGACGCTGACAATGTCGGCGACGTCAGGTCGAGTAGCACTTGCGATCCATTGCAGCTCCGGACGATTGATCGGTAAGCCGTTTTGTTGGTAGGGGAATCGTTGGCTTGGTCGTGTGTTGTGCCATCGATGGACAGAATGGTGCCAGTGCTGGCTGGCAAGAATCGTGAGTGAACATTTGCCAAAAAATGCTCAGTAGTAATCGACTCAATATATGTCGATTGATCGGATGTGAAGGTGCCGTTGGTGTTCGTGAAGCGCATGCCAAGGATGGAGCTTGCTGGACCAAGATCACAGTGCTCGTAGCGTTCTGTAAGGGCTTTGAGAAGATGCTCCTTGTGAACGATAACTGAGTAAGCCATGAGGATATCGTCAATGCAAACGCAATGCAAAGACGAATTCACTATAGATGCAATTTTACGGGTGGCCATGAAGCGTGCTGAATGTGCAGCTAAAGATCGAGCTGCATCTACAGCAGCAGGGGTTGGAAATAACATTGACCTACACGATGTTGCTTCTGATCAGCAGGTAGAGTGAATGAAGATACTTTATCACAAACCCAGACATGTATTTGTCTCTCACGACAAGGTAAAGTTGCTTCAACTTGGTTTAGGCTCTGCCCACACGCAAATATCGAGAGCTCATGCGTCCAAACAATGTCCTCCTAATGAACATACGCGTCTAGACCGCGCCTCCGCTGACAGCGAAAAATTGTGAGACCGCATCAATTTGCCCCAACTGTAGCCGTGAAAGACTTCTCAGACTGATGACCGGAAGACTCCAGTTCTCGTGATACGCCTTAAGGATCTGACTAAACATGACCTCTTGGCAGGACATTAAAAGGTGACGCGGAATTTCAAACATGCCTCTCAGATCTGCTGAAATATGCTTCTATAGCTTCGGACTAGCTAGATCAAACGTATTGCTGCATACAGCTGCAACAAGGCAGCAACTTTCGCGGCCGAAGTTTAGGAACAGTAAAGACGACAAGAATGCGGAAAAAAAAATTTATAAACTGATAGGAAATATTGTAGCTGAAGAAAACTGGTAGGACTACTTAAAAATGTTAAATAGTCACTGTGCTTTCGAGCACAGTACTAAGTGTAGGTTCAAGATGTGGAAGCAAGGAAAATTCTTGGGAACCTCAAAGAGTTCAGGCTTTTGGAGCGAAGAACCGGCAAGCGGGCAGCGAATTTGCACTTGCAAGCAACTGCGAGTATTGAAACATACCTTCAAGCTTTTGCTACAATCATTCGTACACCCCGATGAGTCCAACAACTTATCAGCTTGTCTACGGCTATTAGCATGTCAATCCTGTAAATTCGATGGCATTACTCACGGGTCTGATTGTTTCAAGGCCACCAGTACGCCGTTTCCCACCATAACCATGAGAATCAACAGAAACTCAGTCTGGAAGGAACAGTTGACAGAGAAACCTTTCAACATGTCACCTGAGCGTCAGTTGCGAGGGCAGGTAATTGATCAAAGCCGCTTACAGCTTTTTGTCGATATTGCTGTACCTGGCCGATGATGAGATGATCTGCACCAGTTTGAAGGCACCTGCTTGGTTCTTTTATATTTCATATAGCTATGCTAGACCAGTAAACCTCGTGATTGCCAGGTAGAGCAGGTGCAGCAGCAGTCAGGGGGCAGCGGTTCAGTGTGAATACCGATCACAACAAGCTTCTGTGGCATGTTTTCTTCCAACCTTCTTATGTGGCAGGGTTTCAATTGTTTGGGGAAAACCTTATGTCAGCTTTGCGTTCTCCTCCACTCACAAACGACACGTCCAGAGAAAATTCGCATTCTCATATGCATATGTACATGCATCGGCATTTAAAGGGGTGCATTGTTCAAAAATTCACGTATTTCGCAGAAGCTTGCCAGCAGCAAACAGACTTCTATTGTGTGTGACTCTCGTGGTCCGAGATTCGCGAATTCACGTGTCTCATGTCTATGACCTATGAATAGTAAAATCACGCAATAGGACTTCAAAGCATTTCCACCGCTGTCAATCTTCGTTTCAGATCGAAAACGCAGCGTTCGCAAATCTCTCCCGAAGGGGCTTTCCGCTTACAATTTGCAATTCCTTCTGGCCTCTACAAATCTGTTCTCAACTCGAGGGCTTCATTCAATCTTTCAACACCCGTAAGTGTCATAACCCTTCCAAGGCCTTGGCTCAGCAGATAGCAAATGAAACCTCAGCAAGGTCTTTTGATGAGAATGCTCAGCTTCGCAATTTTGCAATGAGTCTGCTCACTTTTGATTCCGTTGCATATTGTGCAGGAAATCAGGCTATGCTAATTGATGGTTTCAACAGTGCGAGCTTAGCTGTGCTTCCAGCTGCACTAATTGAAAATCCGCTGGTTGAATCACTAGCTGGGAAGTATGCATACTTAAAAGAAGCTGGCAAGGCAGAAACTTGTTACAGCGCCGAACTTACTCGGACCAAAAGGGCATTACCATCACATGAGCTACTCAACCTTTGCAAAGGGTCCTCTGGAAACGACCAAAACATCGCCTAATACAAGGAGCGATGCGAAGCTGAGTATGATACCTCTGCCACTGGGCTCAAACAGAACATTAATAAACATCTTAGAAAAACGGGAAAAAGAGACTAATGCCTCCAACTCTAGTTTATGGGCGCTCTACACGTCTACTCTAGGGCCGCTATCATCACGCGAGTATGTGAGTCGACCTGTGTGTGTTCTACGGAGCTCAGGTTCATGCGCATCAAAATGCCATCATCCTCCCTGGAACATTTCACGGAATATAGGGTTGAGACTACTCCCGTTGAGCTTTCTCCCGCTATCTCTCTTTCAAGGTGGCAGGCGATAAGTGAGCGTGAGATACTGCACGGCAAGTTTCAAATGCCAGTATGTCTTCTGCGGAAACTCCAAACATCAGGCAAATTTCAGCACGGCACTAGCAATGACTGCAAGAGCGTTAGTCTCATTGATTCTATGACAATGATTTTGGTACGCTGCGCTACGCATAAAGCGAGCAAGGGAGGCCAGCAGTCAACAAGAGTCCGAAACAAGGCGGGCTTACTAGAGTTATCATACATAGTGTGGAGCAAGTCTGGTGAGGCTAGCTGTCTTGATTCAGCTGCGAAAAGAGCTCTTCTTGTCAGTGGCATGCATCTCACGAAGAGGATCTAGTGTAAGGGCGCGGGAAGGCAACAAAATTTGATGTATGTGTGATGTAGGCTGTCATGTAGACAATTGCAAGCAACAAAGATGCAGCATTTCAACGATTTGAGCAAGAAGCTTTCTCTCGCGACTTGGATAGCTCTCCTTCACTACTAGTGAGCGGAAACAGAGACAATAAAAGCGCTTAGATTACAATTGAGGAGCAGGAGGAAGACACCGGCTGAGAACTTTTTTGAGTGCAGACCGTGAGACCATTCATCAGATGGTGGAAGACCTGCTCCACGCTGTCAAGGCGGGCCTGATGGGGAGGAATCGGAGTCTGCTGTGCGATAATATCGTGTGAGTAGTATCGAGTGTCCTTAGTGCACTCCTAGACCAGACTGGACCGGTGAAAAGTACTCAGTGTACTTCTAGTCAGCTTTTGAGGTTGCCAGCCAATCAGCGTTTGCGTGTTTCCCGCCGTGAAATTCGCCCGCAAGCAGCAACAACTCAACAGCACAGAAGCTCACCATCCATTCCCTGGCTATAGTCATGCTCCGTCGGTCTATTAGGCTGCCACGCCGGGCCGCTATTCTTCCGCATCAGCAGCATGCATGCACACCCAGGGCCTTCTCCGCCACTACTTCTCGTCGTGGCGAGATTGAACTTGAAATCAATGGCAAGTCCGTCAAGATTGAGCAAGGCGCGGCATTGATTCAGGCATGCGACAAGGCCGGTGTGCACATTCCCCGATACTGCTATCACGATAAGCTACAGATCGCCGGAAATTGCAGGATGTAAGTCTTCTCTCCCTCATGACAAAGCTGACATGACTAGGTGTCTTGTTGAAGTGGAACGGTCACCGAAGCCCCAAGCGTCCTGTGCCATGCCTGCTATGCCTGGAATGAAAGTTCATACCAATACGCCTCTTGTTCATCAGGCTCGTGAGGGTGTCATGGAATTTCTACTCGCCAATCACCCGCTTGATTGCCCAGTCTGTGACCAAGGCGGCGAATGTGACTTGCAGGATCAATCGATGCGCTATGGATCTGATCGTTCTCGATTCGCTGAACGGACGGGTAAGCGGGCAGTTGAGGATAAGAACATCGGACCCCTCGTCAAAACCATCATGACCCGCTGTATCCACTGCACGCGCTGTGTGCGTTTTGCCAATGAATTGGCTGGCGCTCCTGAACTCGGAACCTCGGGACGTGGCAACAGTATGCAAATTGGCACGTACATTGAAACGGCACTCAAGACGGAAATGTCTGGTAATGTGATTGACTTGTGTCCTGTCGGCGCATTGACATCAAAGCCTTATGCATTCCGAGCACGACCTTGGGAGACGAAGAAGACGGAGACAATCGATGTCCACGATGCACTCGGTTGCAATATCCGGGTAGACACACGCGGTGTCGAGGTGATGCGTGTCATGCCCCGTCTCAATGACGATGTTAATGAAGAGTGGATCAACGACAAGACGCGATTTGCAAACGATGGTCTCAAGATGCAGCGGCTGACACACCCGCTCGTCAAGGTTGGCGACAAGTTCGAGCCATGCTCGTGGGAGCAGGCTTTAGTGACCATCAAGGATGGATTCGACAAGGTGCAACCCAAGGGCGATGAGATTAAGGCTGTCGCAGGACACCTCGTGGATGCAGAATCGATGGTGGTCCTGCGTGATCTTGTTCATTCTCTTGGGTCAGAGAATCTCGCACTGGACCAAGCACTCGGTGATGCACCAGTGGCGCATGGCGTTGACATTCGCAGCAACTACCTCTTCAACTCGCGTCTTGCAGGTGTCGAGGAAGCAGACAAAGTGCTGATTGTTGGTAGCAACATGCGACATGAAGCTTCCGTTCTTAATGCACGTCTACGAAAGTCATGGCTGCGTTCTGATGCTCTTGAAATTGCGCTTGTTGGCGAGCAAACTGAGAACATCTTCCAGTCTGAGCATCTTGGCAATGACGCTGCTGCACTGAAAAAGGCACTTGCTGGTGCATTTGGAAAGAAGCTTGCCGCCGCAAACCGACCCATGATTATTTTGGGTTCCGCGCTGGCTGAGCACCCAGACAGTAAAGCGCTCTTCGACATGGTTGCGCAGTTTGCAGTGAAGCATGAAAATGTGTTTTTCCAGCAAGATGCCTGGAATGGCTTCAACGTCCTCCAGCGTGCTGCGTCGCGCGCTGCCGCCTACGATATCGGCTTTACGGCGCCTTCTCCAGCAACGGCAAAGACACAAGCCAAGTTTGTTTATTTGTTGGGTGCTGATGAGGTTGATGGTAAGGATATCCCCAAGGATGCCTTTGTCGTTTATCAAGGCCATCATGGTGATCTGGGCGCACAGTACGCAGATGTTGTCCTGCCAGGTGCCGCATACACTGAGAAGTCCGGCACGTACGTCAACACAGAAGGTCGCACACAAACGACACGTGCAGCGACGAATCCACCGGGTGTCGCTCGTGAGGACTGGAAGATTGTGCGTGCCCTGTCGGAAGTCTTGGAGGCACCATTGAAGTATGATGACTTGATCAGCTTGCGTGATCGTATGGCTGAGATTGCACCGTCGCTTGCACGTTACGATGTGGTTGAGCCGAGTTCCTTGGCCCTTGTGGGACTCAAGTCCCTTGCTGAGCAAAACAAGGGCTCGAGCATCTCCGGTGCACCTCTCAAGAACCCAGTCAACTTGGATAACTTTTACTTGACGGATGCGATTGCGCGGTCGAGTAAGACAATGGCACGCTGCTATACACAATTTAGCCAGGGCGGTTCAGCTGACAAGCAGCAGGAGGTTGCTTATGGACAGTAGTTACACAGGTAGAGCGCTTCGATTTCATCATCTTCTTCATCTGACCCATCGCCAAAAGTCACATTGTCCTTGACCGAGTGGTACACTACAACTCCAAAACTCGCGACCCATATTGGCGCCCTTCTTCTTTGTGCGTTGTCGTTTTGCTGGCAGTTGATGACCACTACAAACTGGCACGACAGGTTTGCTAAAGAGACTTGAGAATTGTTGTTTGGTTTGTGAGGCTTGTTCTGCTGCACCTGGGTCGAATGTCTGCCATACCTCTTCTTGCTCCTTGACCACTTTACTGCTTGACCCTGTCCAAAAGGCAGAGAGCGTTGCTTGTGACTTTTTGCCACTGCCACCAATACTCGAAGCTTTCCGCTTGAGAGAGGGAGGACTGGCTGCAGCTACTATAGGTGGCGGACTGGGTCGCTTCTTGAAGAAAGCAGAGAGCTTTTGCTGGGCAGAGATGATACCGGGGTCAACATTATCTGCAACGGTAGAGACTTGCAGTGTGGCACCTTCTTCTGTTGCTAAAGACAGCGTCGCATACACAGGACAGTGATCTGAACCGTGAATGTCTGGCAACGTGTCGGCTATGCTCAAAAATGGACGTAGGCCTTCTGTGATGAGGACGAAATCGATTCTACTGCCATAATTGCCTTGACGTGCAGCGAGCCGAACAGACCAGCATGTGTACATTCCCTCGCGCTCTGAATGCAAGAGTCTCGCTGTATCGAGGAAGATGCGAGGCTCAGAGCCATACAAGTGCCCATCATCTGCAGTCAGCCGTCTGAAGCATTGTCCGACAGGGCCAAGTGTCTCAGGTGTGTACTCGTCAACATCTGCATCTACTGTATCTTGCGGGAAGCAATGGACATTCAGATCACCCAGCAAGACAACTTGTCGTCCTGCAGCCACGAGATTGCGACAGCGTTCATTCAGTGCTTTCCACCAGAGTCTGCGAAAAGCGACGCGGTCGTCCGATTCAGCGCCAGCAGGACAGTATGTGCCAAGTAAGATGAATGCACCAAAGTCAAGAAGGAGAATCCGGCCTTCTCTATCGAGCTTGCGTGCCTCTGCTTGCGTGATGCTGCTTGGATATCCACCGATGGCTAGAGGATCTTTTTTGAATGAATCGTAGCTTGGACTGCACAAGGCAGTCTCAACCCTAATTGGTGCGAATGGGTGCTTGACATAGATGGCAACGCCAGAGTAAGCTTTCTTGTCGACAGGAAAGGTAAAGAAAGAGCGATAGCCTTCGACATCAACATAGCTCGGATCAATATGAGCGCGTTCTGATTTGAGCTCTTGTAGGCAGATGATGTCAGCGTCCAGATTACGTAGCAGTGCAGCGAAAGAAGTGGGTTTGCCAGGTGGCTGTCTGCGTTTGTAGTCTGCGCGGATACGCCTGATGCCGTTGATGTTCCAAGAGAGCAGTTTCATACAGCATAGACAGGAGAAGTATGTGGGAAGATGAGCTTTGAGGCTATTGGTGTCGCGCGCTGTTTGGATTGAGCAGCACGGAGCGACCACGGCGGGAGCAAGCAGGCAGTGAGCAGGATATAAAGCGGGAGGAGCAGCCCAGTAGTCAGCTATAGCATGTAGGCTAGAAGTAGTCTTTGGCATGAAAAAGTAAGTTCCATCTTTCTCTGCTCACCAATTCAGCCAGTTCACCATTTCGCCCCTGAACGAGGGAGCACAGACCACACAAACCACTACACACAGTCATAGAAGCAGCCAAGGGAACCATGCCAGGTGCAGCCGCAGACCGCAAGACAGACCTGGCACGGGCACAAGACGACATCCTCGTCCTCCTCGTCTGCCTCCAGCACCTCCAGCAGCATCCCATCAATTGGCAGGAAGCAGCAGCAACAGCCACCGAGCCACCCTGTCGCATCTCCTTCCAGAGTCTGCGCTCACGCTACCACTCTATCCTCGAGCGATATGGCGCAACAGGGTTGAAGTCGATGCAAGCAACGGGAACGAAGGAACGCAGAACACCTGTTCAGCGAGGAGGGAAGCGGGCGCGTGTACAGTACCTCGAGAGCGATCGATCGGTGGATATGGCAGCCACGCAAGAAGGACATCCAGTCAAGATACAGCGCCTGTCACAGGTAAGCATCCCTGCAAACCACCAAGACACGACCGCTGACGTGGTAGCATATCCAGCGACGCATGCAAGCCGCAGAGACAGACGAACCAGCGAGTGATCTTGACGACCTCTCCAGTAACCCACCACGCTGGATACAAGAGCAGCAGCAACAGCGATTGCAGCAAGTCACTGCGATGCAACGAGGTACGAGCAAAGGTATCTCTGCCAGAGAACTGCGTGACTTGACCATGTCAACGATGCAGAGACAGCAAGCACCAGCTTTAGCAGCGAAAGAAGCAGCACCCTCGCTCAAAATAGTGCTCAAGGTGAACTACCAACGCCATTGGCATCTCATCAGCACGTCCTTGCCCAGTACGAGGCTGCATCCTCGCCCTGCTGTGAGTCTGCGTCGACCCGCACCGCAAGTCCTACAACGCCACAGTCGCGTGTCATCTTCCTCCTCTCACTCGCGGTCTCCCTCAACCGGACTGATGCCTGCAGCTGCAGGAATGGAAGTGGATGCCTGGAAGCGAGAAAGCTCAGAGTTGACCTCGCCACCTGCTTCGTCTTCGTCACCGGTATCCTCACCTGGGATACAGAGTACACAGACGCAAGCTTACACTTGGCAGACGCAAGAAGAGCCTCTTCTGACACATCATGACAATGCTGAAGGGGTCCATGTAGAAGACCATGATTTCGATCCAGCGTGGATCTTGCCAACAGAGGCACCAAAGCAGCAGCAGCAACAGCATGATGGCAATATTCAGATTCTAGCGGATGCAGCAGCCATGGCTAACAAGCACTACGAGGAGGAATTGCGCTCCATGTTGCTTCCCTGTCGTCCAAGCAGCGATGATGGATTCGCCATGCTGCAGCGACGACTGTCTTTTGAGCACCGCGTGATAGGGTATGAGGAAGGCGAAGGATGGCTATCGCCGAGGGAGTAGCAGGATCTAGCTGGCCGTTGTGTCTTTGAATCTTCTTGTCTTCTTTTTGTCTTGTAGATGACTTTCTTGCTTGTTGATGCTGCACTCAGAGAACGACCACACATCACCCCAGCTCAGTCACCATGTCTCAATCGCAAAACGACGCGCGACTCGATGAGCTAGCTGGCAAAGTCTCTGCCCTGCGCGGCGTGACCATCGACATTAATCGCCAAGCAGCCGACCATTCCTTCATCGACGCGAATGTATGTATTGTATGATGCGACTATAAACTAACAGACCAAGGCCGAACGCTTCAGTAACTTCTCCACAAGCATCAAAGCCACAGCCAACAAGCTCGGTCGTGTCGCTTCTACCAATGGCTTCAAGTGGCAGCTCAAAGCAAGCGCTTGTGTCGTCGGTGCTGTCCTTGCGCTCTACTTTCTCTGGGGACTCATCTTCTAAATATGGCAACTACTACGACGCGCCCGGCTCGCTATGATGCATACTCGCCAAGTTGCAGACGCTTGCCGACAGCATGTCGACGCTGTGCATTCCCGCCCACCTCCTCACGACTCTGTTGTCTCGCCATTTGCTGACGCTGCATATCACGCGTCAAACTCTCCATGTCAAAGTAACCATACCCACCCAACATCCCATCCTGCTGTTCTTCTTCTACCTCACCAGCAGCAGGTGTCGCAATAGCGACTTTCCTCCCACTACGACGGATGCTTTGCTGATTCTCCGGTCGAGCTTGTGGTTTCGCACTGCCGCGCACCTCACTCACCTGTCGAATCAAGGCGCGTACTTCAAGGAAGTAATTCGAGAGCGTCTCCAAGTATCTTGAAGTTTGTCGATGCTTGCTCGCTGCGCAAATGGAGATACTATTCTCCTTGATGATGTAGCCAATACCAAAACCTTCCGGGCTCGTTGGACCAAAGCCAAACATGCGTAAAGCAGGGTTACCGCAGTTACTGGTTGATAGGATTGTATTGTTGACGCGTTCCCATGCGATATCAGCAAAGAGTGCTGGTACAGTCACATCGGAGGCACCCGGTGAGTGTCGTCCTTCCTTCTTTTCTGCTGCAACGCGCATCTCATGCATCTTGTACAGCGCATACAAGTGCCGGTCTTGTCCCTGACCTTGTCCACACTCTCGAGTGATGGCCGTATGCCGCTTACATGCCTTTTGCAATGCATCCACCTTGATGGCCGGATTGACATTCTCACAAAAGCGTTTGATGAAATTGACAGACTCCACTGTAGCACTTCGCACAGCCTCTGTTCGGCCGTGTAGGAATTGTTTTGTCATGGCTGGCTCATACACAGACTCGACACGGCCATAGAGACCATAATAGGCTGCTTGAAAGGCCATTTGCACAAAGGCATCGGGAGAGAATCCAGAAGACTTCATGTAGTTGGAGCCATACCCAATGAATTCCAAAACGCAAATCTCATTCTGCAAAATCAAATCACTGAGCCGTGTTTCTGCGAATCGGATACCATTGGATAATTCTTGGTCAAGTGTCCATTCTAGCTTGTGTGGCGTTGAATCAACATCGCCAAAGGACTCCGGATCGCGTTTCGCTGGGTCAGGCGACATGCTCGGCCAAAGATTGGGTGCAGCCGGGTTGATTGTCTTTGCAAAGCGCATGATTGTATCAGTATAGATATCAGAGACGAAGCGTAGGACTGTATGGCCATCAACGCCTGTATGCTCGAAATTGATGCCTGCTGAACCATTCTTGCAGACAATCAATTGGAGTTTATCATACCAACGGTTCGTACAGGTACCAATCTGGACACCGGTGGCAATATCATAGGTACCGCACAACATATTGGCTGAGACGGCCGCTTTGCCTTGCGGTTCAGAGTCGTCCAGGCAAACAACAAACAAGGCAGCATCGATAATGGATAGACATTCCTTGTTGTTGGAGCCATCTTGGTCAGATTGAATTTTACTTCGCAAGTCAGCCCACACTTGACGCGTTTCAGACGTCAACACGCCCATGGCAGATTTAGCAGCTTCGCCAACCGGGATGGCAGACGCATCTTCAATAATGGCTCGGAAGTTTTCAGCTAGATCCTTCTCGCTGAGGATGATGTCGCTATTCTCATCCAGGACATCGAACCAGTAGAATTGCGAGCGACACAACACGACAATGTGTTTTGAGAGTGCATCTGTTTCCATATGACAGCCATGATCTGTTGGTATCCGCGCGGTACCAAACATGCGAGAATACTGATACATACATAATGGTTGCCCACGAACCTGATCTGGCGGCAACTCTTCTCTTCTGAGGCAACGCGCGAAACAAAGTGAAGAGATGGTCAGCGATGCCGCGCGTGTGACTTGGTTGGCGCGTGCAGGTGTTGGATCATCTTCTAGAAGGAAGAAGGGGTTGAGGTTGAGGACGACGGGATTGTCAAAGTTGAGGTAGGAGTCAAACCAGAACTGTTCAATGAAGGAATCCTTGTCGGCTGCATAGTCGAGCAGCCGTTGCTGCAGCACCGGGCCATCTTCTTTCAAGAAGACCTGTGCTGCCTCTTCTGTTTTCTTGTACTCTGCAGGGTTCTTCAAGTTAGATAGGAGCCCAAAACCAAGGGCCTTACCTGGAACGGCTTGACGGAGGAGAGGTAGCGCTTGATAGAGTCTTCCAGTGCTGGGATGGGCAGCTTCTTGAGTGATGCCTGAGCAGCATAGGTTACGCCCTTCTCAGGACCTTGCCTCGGGTCCGTCATTGCTTCCTGATAATGCTAATTTGACAACTTTATGGTCTCTGCCTTGCTCTTTATAGCTGCTGTAGAAGGTCGCGATCGATGCCGCAGATGATGACAGCGTGTGGGGTGCGATGAACTTCCTTCCGCCAGAGCCGCAGACCTAATTCCGCACAATGTACAAGTATCCTTTCATTGCTCGACCCCCTAGAGAGGGGGCCATAGATTATGAACTTCGCATATACTGAATTGTATCTTGTCGTCAGTATCAACCTGCATACCTGGGCCGCACTATCCTACTATGTCCGATTGTCTACTGAATCTTTGTCGCACGCCCGACGCCTGAAAATGCCGACACGAAGCCAGAAAAGACAAGGAAGCACTTACTAAGTACTAGAACTATAGCAGCATAGCTACACTGCCTCTTGTATAAGCTCAAGCTTGCATCTTTGCTCATACATTACTAGAGCATCTGCTCCCTCATTCAAAACGTTCTCCACCAGGCTCGCTTCGGCGCACAATCAGCACAACTCGAAGCGGACCGGCTCCGGCGTGGAGATAGACCAAGTGCTTCACTTCTAAAAAGACGTATGCCTCTCCTGAGCATCTGAGAAGCTCGATTCGCTTGCGGCCATGACAAGATGAGATGAGATGGGTTTCGCATGTGCGACCCCTGTGCATAAACATGCATCATGGCCAGCAGCGGTGGCAAACAATAACTGCCCAATTTCACACATGGATGCTAGAAACTTCCAGCTGCTCAAAGACCTCCTGTTGCCTTCTGCTAACGCTATATAGTTGTATGCCATCCTCCAGCAAAGCTGCTTATCATCCATTATCAACCATGCCAAACGAGTCTACAACAACGCTCGAGGATCAACCTGATCTCAAGCACAGAGACCCGCTGCACGCGTCTAATCTCGAGCTGCGCAAACCGTCGTCTCTCTCTTCCCAACCAAGTTTTGATACCACTGTCACATATGGTCGAAGCGGTATCGCGGGCATCTTTAGCAACAAGTACGTTGTATTGTGCTGTGGCCTTGCCAGCATAGGCGGTATGCAGTCTTAACCCCAATAAAGTGTACTGACACCAGGCCTCATCTTTGGGTGTGATCAAGGATTGGTTGCCATCATCCTAACTTTACCCATCTTCAAGAAACGCTTTCATGAAATTGATAGCGCCGTGGACGGTCATGCTGCCTTCAACAAAGGTCTGTTGACTGCATTGATTGAGCTTGGCGCTCTTCTTGGTGCAGCCAACCAAGGTTGGATCGCCGACAAATACTCCCGTCGCTATTCCATGTTGATTGCCATTGTCTGGTTTGTCATTGGGAGCATCATCCAGACTGCTGCGATTGACTATGCCATGCTCGCTGCTGGTCGTTTTTTGGGCGGTATCGCAATTGGCATGCTATCTATGGTCGCACCACTCTATATGAGTGAAATCGCTCCACCAGAGATTCGCGGAATTTTACTCGTGCTTGAAGAATGGTCTATCGTGTTTGGTATTGTTCTCGCGTATTGGGTCACGTATGGGACTCGGCTTCTGGGCGACGGGCTGTCGGAGTGGACGTACCGACTTCCATTTTTGCTGCAAATTGTACCAGCAATCGTGCTGGGTTGCGGCATCATTTTCTTGCCATTCAGTCCTCGCTGGCTCGCATCGAAGGGCAGGGATGAAGAATCCCTCGTTGCACTCTGCAAGCTGCGTCAACTTCCCTCAGATGATCCACGAGTCCGTCTTGAATGGACACAGATCAGAGCGGAAGTGGCATTCCAGCAAGAAACGCATGCAGAGCGGCATCCAAACCTTCAAGGTTCCGGCAAGCTCATTGCACTTCGACGAGAATTGGCAATGTGGGCAGATTGCTTCCGTCGTGGCTATTGGCGTCGATCCATGGTGGGCATGGGACTCATGTTTTTCCAGCAAATGGTGGGAATCAATGCGCTTATCTACTATGGACCTACCTTGTTTGAATCGCTTGGCCTCTCCTATGAGATGCAATTGTCTATGGCTGGTGTCATGAACGTATGTCAATTAATTGGTGTCACAGGCTCCATCTTCTTCATTGATAATGTTGGCCGTCGACCTATGCTGATGCTTGGCTCTGCAGCTACCTGCGCTTCTCAAGTCGTCATTGCGGTCCTCGTTGCTTTGTATCATGACAAGTGGCCTGCAAATGAGGCTAAAGCTTGGGGAGGTGTGGCTGCAATCTTCTTCTACATGGTCGCATTCGGTCTCACACTCGGTCCTATTCCTTGGGCTAGTACGTTCTCCTACACTTCAAAGACAAGCTAATGACAGTGCCATCGGAGATTCAATCGAGTTCTTTGCGAGCGAAAGGTGTTGCTCTAGCAACTTGCTCAAGTATGTTCCGCTTGTCAGTGGGCTTCCTGCTAACGCGTAGATTGGTTCTGGAACTTCGTCATTGGTTTGATTACACCACCATTGATTGAAGGCACTGGCTACGGTGCCTATGTCTTCTTTGGGGCCTTCTGCTTCCTCTGTGGCATCTGGGTCTACTTCTTCGTTCCCGAAACAGCAGGACGGAGCCTGGAAGAAATGGACAAGGTCTTTGGCGACTCGGCCGGCACGCAAGAGGAGGAACGTCGGCGAACGATACTGGCTGAGATGGTGCGACAAGATGGACAACCTTCAGTTTAAGTAGAACACTCCAGCACGATTTTCTATACGTGTATGAATCGCAGCATATCAAGATGTCCTTATCTTGATAGCAAAGCTCTAAAGTTGTGCTCTTTTAGTTTATTCCTCCTTCTTGACGGTAGCACGCTCAGCAGCCTCAACGGACTTCTTGTCCGTCGCAGCCTCAGCGGCAGCACCACCAAACATGCTCGCAGCAGCCTTGAAGGGACGCTTGTACTCACCCGTCGCAGGCTTGCCAAACAAGTGAATCATGGCCAACTTGGTCTCAAGGGCATTCTTGACCGGCAAAATGGACTGTACCAGGAGTGGTTGCGTAAACTTAAACCAGCCGTGCATCACAGACATCATGGCTAATCCCATCAACGACGATTTGAGTGCTGACTGCCACTGAATCATATCGTATTCCTTGACAGTGGTAGTCATGAGTTCAGGCTCTGACTTGCCAGAAAGCGGCGAAGCTGGCTCGACGTACTTCAACGTGGTCATGTCATTGCGCTTTTGAATGTTCATGTATTGAACAAGGAAGATGATGGCAATGAGGATGTTGGAGACGATGTAGAGGGCACGCACACTCTTGAGGATGGTTGGGTCCTCAAAATCGAGTTTGCGCGCGATTTGCATCACACCGAGTGTCACTGCCAAATTGGTGATTTGCGGCTGCTCGTTAGTATTACGAAACAGATGGAAGAATCTCTTACGTTGACCATGATTGAGTATGGATATAGAGACGAGAGGGAGCTGGTCTTGCGTGCGTGGCTGCTGCTTGCGTGTCTTGATTTTGCAGTTGCAGGAATCTAACCCTGGACGACTTCACTGCTGGCTAGAACGATCACTCGCACTGTTTGGAGAAAGAGAGACGATGCTCATGGAAACGCTAGAGCTGAATTCAATAACTACACGTTCGCTATGCTATCCTGCTTGAACCTGCGCAAGTCGCTCATCAAGTGCGATGAAACACCGCTATTGAGCATGCCCTCCATCGAGAACGACATGCGTGGCTCATAAGCAGGCTTCGAGAGACCCTGCAACGGTGCAAGATCCCGAATCGGCGGCAGAAACGCGCCCGGTCCTCCAAATCGCATCGAGTCATTCGTCAATGGATGATTCAACAAGCTGATCTCTCGTGGGAATGACGAAGAGGGCATGCGTGGTGAATCCATTGCGCTCTCTGAGGATGTGAGTGATGTTGTGGAAGAAGGTGCAGCAGGAGGAGGCGAACGCGTGCCTGTCGATCGGGCTTGTCCGATGCCGGGCAAGTAGCGGTATCGTTCCTGGCTGGTATACTCGGACGATTGATGTGCAGCAAGACTTGCTGCGGTGCTGAGTGAGAAGCTCGGAAGGGGCAACGGCAATGAATGGCTATACCCGTGACTGTGTGGAGAGGCGTCAGAAAAGAGTCTCCCAAAGGGCGATTGTAGCAACCCACTCGCTTGTGGGATGGTGACGGCCAATGGTGGGCTCTGTGCAGGTTGACTATGCGGTGACGATGCAAGGAAAGACTCGTCTCTGCTGCTGGTGCTCTCAGATCTCGCTGGTCGAATGGTCTTGAAGGTGTTTGAACGGACTGCACCGCCAGCACTCGCACGTCGACTGGTCGGCTTGTCGGATGCGTCTTTTGATGCGGTGGCACCAAGCTTATTTTGCTTACGGACGTGCCTGTCCTTGTGGCGGTAGAGCAAGTCGCTTCTGACAAAGGTCTTTGGACATTGGTCACATGTGAAGATCTTGATTGGCTCATCTATGGGGGTCAGCAAAGTCAACACACGCAGAAGGGAGGCTTACGGTTGAGACGATGTCTATTGAGGTGCTCGCTGCGAGCATAGGCATTATTGCAGCCAGGCCAGGTACATGCGTATGGTTTTGCTTGCACCTTGGCGCTCTTGTCTGAAGTCTTCATCGGCTGGGCAGTCGTGTTTGCCATGGTGTACAAGTTAAAAGAAAGACTGTCGTGTGTCGCGACGGATGGGTGGTCGTCAGATCAAGTTGTGGAGGGATGGAAAGGGTGGATGCTGTGGTTTTGTGTCTTTTGATATTCGGGTATATCAGGAAGCGCAAAGCACAAGAGGCCCAGGGGCCAAGTATACTGGGGAAGGATGTAAACGCGATGGCCAGTGGCCACCCACAATCACGGGGAAGGCGGGCGAGGGATCCCTGCGAATCGCATCGCTTCCGAACTATTCCCTTGACAGCCCGTGGGAGCATGTATGTCACTCCGGGCAGAGACGCTGCTCCTCATGGGTTTTACACTAGCTCAAGAGCAGGGCGTTGCTGAACTTGCTGTTCGGCACTGAGCTTTGGTCCTCGGCTTTTCGACAAATGCTTTTTCTGCTCGCCCATTGCGGAGAAGGGGCCGCTGCACCGCCGGCATTGCCGCAGAAGCATGTGCAGACTAAGTGCAGTTGGCGCCAGACTGCCCGTCTGCCACTGTCTGCCAGGCACCGAGGTCTCTCCCACGCAAGAAAGCGTGGGCTGTCCAATCCGAGATCAGCTCATTTTCGCTACTTCATCGGGCTACAGACCCCGACGGACGGTGACAAGTACTACGTAGTCGATCTGCCGACAAGTGCACGGCTTCGGGAATCGGCGCAGATCAAGTCGGCTTCTCTGGCAAACTTCTACACTGAATTACAAGCTCTACTCCGCTCACCTGAAATTGCCGCTGCTGTGTCATCTAGTTTGTATAGCCAGATTGTCATGTAGCTTCATGCCGGCCGCGTGATTAAGTTTGACAGCTGCACATGTTTGGAGTTGGCCCTCCCCCGGATTTCGCTCGGCGCCGCTTCAGGCCACCGTCCGAGAGACTTTCTTAAAGTCGAACCAACATCCATCCCACTGAATGCACGAATCAGCAAGGAGCATTGGCTCGGGAACTTTGGTGACGATTGCCTAGACGCTTAAGGACGGCCAACTTGCCAAGGCGAAGGATGCTGTCATCTCTGTCATGGGATATTTATGGCATGGCAGGACCACTGGACATGTATCGAATACACAAGGCAATAGCATGGCTTTATAGTGAAGGTTGTGATGAGCTGACCGCTTGAGTCAGATCTTCAGTGTTGAACGCAAATGACGTCCTTCCCTGGACTCGAAGTGCGAGTCGCTTTTTGTAGAGAAGCACGGTTCAGCAGAGGCTCAGCCGAATCTCGTCTCTGTTGAGAAAGGAGCTAGCTGGACGGATCGATTACTGGCGATTTGTGCCATGGGCCCATGACAGTCTCCTGTCTTGACCATGGCTAGCAAATGCATCTCTGCAGGCCGACCAGGTAAACCCGAAGCATGGCAGACTTATCAACTTCAAGCTCATACAATTGAGTGCCCGTCTTGTGGTGACCTTAGAGTGTGAGTCTGAAGCAAAGTGAACGCTTACAAGTTACAAGGCTCACTTCTTACTCGCAACGGAGCGTCTCTTCTCTGCTTCCGCAATGAGCTCGAATATCCTCCGCAAAATCGGACCACCGGCGAGCTTCTCAATATAGTAGGGGTTTCCTGTGCGTGCGCTCTTGAGATTGCTCCATGAGATCTTCGAACCCGGCTTTCGTAGTTGTAAGTCTGCCACTGTCTCGAGCTTCGTATGAATTGGCCCAAGGAGACTGACTGTATCGAGCTGCAGAATCGTTTTGGGCGTGATGCCTTCGAGGATATCAATAGGTGCTGTACTTGCTGTGCGAGAGGTAGATCTCGCTGTAGCAGGCTCAGTGTGCTCTATGTCCTTTGCAGACGGCGGTATGATCCGTATCGAGGCCACAAAGCCAGGAATCACAGCTCTTTGAACGCCCAGGGGCAAGAGACTCGCAAGGGCCACTGCACAAGCACCTAAGTAGCCATCGGGTCCCATGAATGCCAATGCTGGGCTAGCAATACAGCCGCATGCAAGTAGTGTGCCCGTGATCAGCTTGAGTCCCGAAAGTGTCTTTAAGTAAGGGCTTCTGTAGATCAGGTAAGGATCGTAAGCTTGAGGCTGCGTAGGCAAGCTAGGGCCTTTTGCCTGTTTGACTGTCTTTTGGGGTCTTGCGTTCATGAGGATGCTAGATTGCTTCAGAATTGATTCATGATACAGCGTTCCACTATAGCACCTGAGGTGCAGGTCAGCTTGAGCTGAGCGTGAAATTGGGCCTGAGCTTGAGTCTACAGATTGAATTTTCATCGCCCTCGCCCAGGACGTGGCACGGCAGCAACACGAAAATTCTGATTCCGGACGCGCCTGCAAAACGACGCGCGTCCAGAAAATAAAGAAGTCAAATCAGGCAACGGAAGCTTGGTCAGGAGCAAAAGACAAGAATGATTCTCTAAAGTAGCATCGACAGAGCAAGATGTGAAACGACAAGACAAGAGAGAATGAGTAAAAACAATGCTCTAAAAGATTCGGCCTGTAAAACAGTTGAGGGTATTGGTGGAAAAAAGGTGTAGTGACGTGTCTCGTGTAATTTCGAAGGAGGATTTTGTCGTTGCGTGATCGTGAAAAGTGCCCATCTTCCAGCTGATTGTAACAAGAGGAGGACGGCAGGAGGAGGGTGAATGAGGTTTCCTTGAGTTGGAGGCAAGGTTTGGTGTCGTACAAGCCGTCAGGTAGGGGATGTAAGTAGCGTTCGTACAGTAGAAAGAAGGTTGCAAGTGTTGTGATTGACCCGACCGTCATGCCCGCTTAATAAATGCTCTGCGATTGTTAGTCTTCACTGACAAGTGCTCCAGAGAACAAACATGTTGTTTTGTTGCTTTTCTGCAAGATTGTGGTACAGAGTCCAGGGAGGGCGTATATTCCGATCCATCGACCCGATCATTGAGGCATTCGGTTGCTCACTACACAGGGAAGCCCTTGAACTCATAATCGGCATTGAAGCGCTGTCCCATATTGTTACCTGTTGGCAAGCCATGTGTTGGCATGTGGTGTGCATGTTGAGCAGGTGCATTGTGACCATAACCAAAGCCGAATGCTGGAAAGTTGCCCATTGCATTGTAATTTGGCAAATCACTAAAGCCAGGTGCACCATGCGTTCCACTGATTTTGGATTGGATGCGACGGCCGTACGGCGTTGAGCGGATAGCAGGCAAGAGTGGGCGCAGACACTCAACGAGCTCCTGTCGTTGCTTCGGGTCAGCATAATCCAAAGCAGTTTGCACGACATAGTTGGCGTAAGAGTCTCGAAGCAGCTTTTCCAAGCGCGACTTGTTGAGGAGTTCCTCAATCAATTGTGCGCGAATAGAAGGCTCAGCGACACGCAGACACTTCTCAATGACGTTGGAGCTGAATTTCTGCACTGAAAAGACACAGACACTGCCAACGAAGCGCTTGATGAGCGAATCAGAGAAGCGCGCCTCGCCCAAATCCAAAACGTACTGCACGACATAGTTGCCGAACGGGTCTTGCACGAGCAATGGTGCATGAGCGTCAATCTGCTTGATAATTTGCACTTTTTGCGCGTCAGAAGCGTGGTCGATACAGCGCTGCAAGACACAGCACCCGTGTCGGTGTGTAGCAACCTCAACGCAATTCTTGGCAACAGCATCGAAAATGAACTGAGCCTCCTCGCTGTTGAGACGGTTCAGGCATTTTTGAATGACGTGATTGCCATTGAGGTCCTTGATGAGTAGGACAGCATTAGCATTGAGCGCTGATGTCGCCAGCTTGATTTGTTCAGGTGTGTGCAAGAACTCAATCATCTTTTGAACAGCGCGCGTACCGTGCATGTTGAGAGAGATGTTGATCAGATTCGGTGCCACATTCTGCACAAGCTTGAAGCGTTGTCCTTCATCGCAATGCTCAAGTAGCTTCTGGCACAGATAATTGCCGAATGGGTCAATCATGAGTTCTGCAGCATGCATGTACGTTTCTGCAAAGATGAGATCCACATTAGCAGGGATACGTTCGTCCAGCTTCTTTTGCAGATACCGACAGCCATGCTGGTCTTTACAAAGGGTAAAGATGTCACCAACAAGGGAGTCGAGCGCAACATCTGCATACCGATTCGTATCTTCCGCAGGACGCTTGGCGTAAAACGGAGCACCACCTTTGGCAAAAGTCTGGCCAGGTAAGCGTGTCTCTTGTGCCTGATAGGCTGGATTATGCATGGAGAAGGAGTACTGCGGAAATCCACCTGCTTGCCAGTTTGATTGTGGCATCATACCAAATTGAGCGTACAAATTAGGTGAGCCCATGGGTGAATGCGAGCCTGCAGGTAGCATAGGGAGTGATCCGAGTGGAGAGCGTGTGCCGGATGGCATAGTTGCGAATCGACCTCCATTTGCAGATTGAAAGTCACGCTGTTTTGACTGACCCGGTGGCATCTTGAATTCATGCGCTTGACGAGCTGAACGCAGATCATCGTGCATGTCCTTTTGAGCATAGCTGACTGGCACTCCACGTGCAGCGTTTTGTGTCTTGAAGGGAGGCATCGCATGGAAAGATTGCTTGTAGTCTTGGAAATCTGTCGTTGCAGCAGGTCCTTGTGGCAAAGTCTGCATACTGTCTTTGCGTACGAGAATCGGGAAAGAGTCATCGGTTGTATTGAGCTGCAAGTAGGATTTGACAGGGACTTCGTCCGTTGGGTTTGGCACTTCGAAATGACGCGCATTGTCAATGTACGATAGACGTCTTCCCTCCCTGTCTTGTTAGCTATGCGAGACAATAGATAGATGCGCATACATGTCTTGCTTGCGCTCAGAAACAGCCAATGATTCAAAAGCGGTAGACAAACTCTGACGACGGCTACCAGGGACTGACTTGGCGCCAAATGAGCGCGGTGAGATACCGTTGTTGAGTCCAGTATGATCAGCAGGTGGTGTTGCAAGCTGCTCATTGCCTGTACCACGCTGCTGTTGTTGCTGCTGCTGTTCGTATACCTTAAGCGGCGGTGTACCTTTCGCCAATGTCTCTGCACGACTGCGCGACTCTGACTGAGCAGGGGTACGCAAAGGTGTTACTGGGTAGGTACTGAACATGGTAGGCAGTGCTTCTTCATCGACGCCCAGCAACAAGTCTTCATCACGACGCTGCTTCATATCAAGCATCTGCATCTGCTCTTCAAAACGACGACGGTGTTCTTGCCTTGCAAGCTCGTGTTCTGCACGCTTTTGTTCGAGCAACCTGTCCTTTGCATTCAGTGTCTGATAGCGTTGTTAGCGACTGTGATGTACGTCCCTCGAGGGAGTGGGATGAGGCATACCTGACGTGTATGTTCCATAGGTATCGTCGATGGTGTTTCTGCAAGCACGTCTGTGGTGAATCGCCGGGGTCCAAGGAAGTCCCTGGTCTTGTCAAACTTGCCCACAGAGACGGGTGTTCGTCCAGCAGCGGCACTGGCACCATCACTGTTCATCTCTGACCACCGGTCTTTACGTGAAAAGCCTTGTGGCAAATGGGTGCTTTTGGAGAGTCAGTGGTAAGATGATTGATACTTGCTTGTGGCAGTGTGATTGACCCTATTGCGCTGTGTTAGCCTCGTCCAATGATGCTCTTTTTGCAGGGTATATGTCAAAAAGTGATCTTGCACTTGCCGCCGTTGCTGCGGGTGCAGGAAGCATGCGGCAGGGATGAGACAACTTGTGTAGATACCAGATGCAATGAACTTACCTCTGGATATGCCTAGAGTGCTGGCTGGATGAGCAGGCTTGAGCAGTAGGGGTTTCTGTGGTGTCTGTCTTTGACTGGTTGTGTGGGTGCAATTGTTCCTGTGTGAGTTGTGCTGCTGCTGCTGCTGTCTGTGTGCACTTGACCAAAAAATCATTTTTCGGGCTGCTGCTCTTCCTTTTTTGCTGCTACTTGAGCTCAGGGGAGGGAAGAAGGAAGCAGATTGATACAAGAAAGGCCATACGCTGTCTACAGAGATGTACATTCACACAGCTATAACATTCATAGCAGAGCCACAGACTTGAGCCCGCCAATCGCACCCACCTCAGGCAACTCCTCCAGCAGTGTCCGACAGAAATTGATGACATCCCGTACAGGCGACGAGAAGTGGATCGGGTACACAAATTGTGCGAGACAGTCCGGTTCCTGTAGTTTTGTGAACGTTCCTGAGAAGTGCTCCTTCAGGTATGGTATTTCCAGGAGTCCTCCAGTCTTGCGAAAGAAGACGAGGGCTCGTTCTGAAGAGTCGACTGACTTCCGTAGCAAATCAAACAAGTCGCGCTTGATCGTGACGTCGCCTTCTGTACTAGCATCCACCGACTTGAGGAGTAGCTTGGCATGCTTTTGTTCGGTCCTGCCAATATGATAGTGCATGGCGGCCAGCGTCAAATGACTGCAGTCAGCTTGCGTTGATCTGGAAAAGGAAGAGTCGACTTACCAGATCTGCTGCAGGATATCGTCCGTCTTTGTCTTGACCTTGAGACAGCTCACCCAAACAAGAAAATCCTCGAATGACCTGATCAAGGCAAGGCTTGGCGCTTTGTTCTGCCGTATCCGGATCTGTTCGTCAAAATGGTACTGAGCAAGAAAGCATAGCACTGCATCCACGCCATAGAGCTTGCTATGTGGGCTTTTCTCTTGAGCTGCATGCTTGCATTCTCTACCACGCGTTGACATGCTGCTGATTAGCCCTTAGTATCCTCATGTAGGTCGGTCTTTACAGTTTTGACAAGGCTGATGGATCTTGATCTGTCTTTCTTGCTGGTGTCGCCCTCACAGTCGATCCAGTGCCCAGTCGCTCCTGCCGCGCGTGCAAGCTATCCGACTTTGGCGTTTCTGATATACACGCCGAGGTCAACAAGTCTGACGCATCAGGCGAATCTGCTTCCTTCCCTAGCTTTGCAAACTTAGGCGGTAGCGTTGGTGATAGCAACAAAGGCGGCGGTGATGAACCAGCATGGCTATCCTGCTCGCGTGCAGCAAGAGCGCGTTCAAAAAGTGGCGGTAGTGAGGGCGAGAGCAACTCAATGGGTGCTTCTGACGCGCCTCGCTTACGTTTTCCAAGAGGGCTCTTGACTTCTATTGCAGTGCTAGAGCTGCTCCGACCAGTACTGGGCCGTGCACCTGTTGTCGTCGCAAACGTCACCTCATTCTGTTTCGCCTGCTGTTGCCGACGTGATACCTGCTGCGCATCCACCTTGTGCGCTCGAACGGCCGTTTGTGACATTGGTATAATCTCCTCCGGCACGAAGCTACCGTATCCGTAGGATGCGTTTTCGTAGAATGGCGTGGAGAAGCGGGTCCGAAGGCCTTGCAGTCTCTGTACGACACTTTCATTCATTCACCTGTGCGCATACAGATGCTGTGGTAGACGTTCAAGATGACGAGAGGCCTGCTCCTGGACTTGCTGGCCATGCAACGCGTTCCAGATCGTGTGTACTCTGCGTCGATGTCACTTTGTCGTCTCCGTGAATCTGCCGCATCGGGACAAAGGGCGCCATCTGACAAGCTCACCTATCTGTGGCTACCAAAAAGTACCTATGGTCTGGCTAGCTACTCGCCATCTGTTGTGCCATCCGTCGTGGCATCATCGTCGTGACTCGGCGTTCTGTGCATATCAGACATCTCTTCCACATCATTGCCCTCCTCCTCCTTCAAATCTATCGCTTCAGTAGGGCTTCCCACCTTGGGCCGCTTCTGGCCCGTGTCAGGGGCCTTACCGGCACCAGAGAGCTCCTTGATCTTGTCCTTCTTCGCATTGAGCAGGAGACATGTCAGTTCCAAGGTTCTCGTACATTGCTGGGCAAATGCGTCTGCCTGGCTCGCTGCTTCCCTACGGCACTGCTTGAGAGCCTCTTGCGCTTCGAGTAATTGCTTCTCCTTAGCAAGCAGTGCCTGTCGTTGTTGATCAAGACTTTGAGTGGCCTGATGAAGCCAGTCTTGAAGATCAATCTCAATGGAAGCCTGGTAAACAGTGAATGCTGCCATTTTGATCCTTGAGTCTGCCGAGCGATCGAGGAGCACAAATTGAATGTGTCCTTCTTCGACGGCTGCTTCCACGAGCATGTCCTCCGTGGCATCATGACACACGGCTTTCCAAAATAGGTCGTGCCAATCACGGCCAGACATCTTGACATGTTTGAGCTTGCAAGACTCAATCTCTTCCCTCGACACTAGAGGATCAGAATTTTATTAGCTGGATAGGCTGAGAGATGCTCACTTTTGCGATAGAAAGCTAAGCTACCATTTGTAGCAGTGATGGTCGAGCCATGCTCTTTTCTCTCAAGCAGACACGTCACGTAACCTCCAAGTTTAGTCTTGACGGAGGTGACGATGGCATTGGCAGCCATGTCTGAACTTTGGCAAGGAGACTAGCTTCGTATCCCTTTTTTAGCTTCCGGCCAGGAGGCAGCCAGCTCACCGCCCAGACCCGGTAGAATGGAAGTCCCTGAGAGTGACAGATAGAACAGGAGGAGGAACTCAAGGCGATAGCTCATTCACTGGCGCATTGTGCACACGGCTGGATGTGTTGATGGCCTGGGTTGTATGGAGTCAGACTTGTCGCGCGTTTTTGTTTTGGCGCCCAACAACACACAAGTACAAGAACACGCCCTCTTGCTCTTGGAGACAGGCAGTGGCAGGGTCGTATGGCTGGAGAGGAGGATGATGATGATTGGGGCGAGATTGACTTTTCAAGTCTCAGGCAGTCCATCAGAAAAGAAAGGCATCTACCTTCAACACACGCGTGCGACACGAGTACCGCAAGCAGTGGGCGTGGCTTCATCGCTTTAAGTGAACTTTCCATGCACAGTGACAAGAGTCAAGCCAAGACGCTTGACAAGGACGCGACGATCCGGTCGAATCCCGCACGTCAAGGACCGGGCTCTATGGGCGTACAAACGCTCCCTAAACCACCCGTCAATCGCACAGTACCGCGTCCAATACCTGTCTCTGCTGGCAATGACAGAGAGCAACACATCGCAAAGACTGCAGCACCCAGTCGTGTGTCTCTTCCGACACGTGTCCTGTCGCGCTATTCAGAAACGGCAGATGATGATGTCGATTTCGACTGCTTCGATGTCGTCAGTACGCCCAAGAATGAGCGGGCTCGTTGTGTACAAGATAGGTTGAGAAAAGGCCTGCAACCACGAAGACACATCCCTACACCATCAGATCTTGGTCGCATTTCTGCATGGCAAGCGGATGAGCAAGGTGTGGGCAAGGAGGAGTCCTTTGATGAGGACTTTGAGTTGCCTGAACAGCTCGTCTTAGACAAAGGTCATCTCATCACCAACAAGCTACGGTCGCGTGCTCTCGAGACAGATGAATGGGATGAGCCGCCGCACCCACAACGGCACAAGACGCATCCTAGATCCGGACATGGTCGCGAATCAACAGGATCCAGCAGTTTCTCCCTATCTGTCACATCCACCGTTGACTCTGAAGACGTCACAGACGGCCTTGAATTGCCCGATGCACAAGTTGACTTGCGCAGGCGATTCAAGGACAATAACGATCGTCGCGCTGCAGGGGAAACGCTGCGTGGTCTCTCCACTGCGCACTCAGCACATGAAAGTATGCTGCAGGGACTTGTACTCGATGCAGACATGTTTGTTTCCGCACCAGGAATCAAGCATGCCAATGTTAGGCGGGGCATCGCTTCCAGCCCGAGCGCACTGCATTCTACTGTCAGGCCTTCTGGAACGCTCAAAGCACGTCTCCCTATTCCTGCCTTTGGAACGGATGACTCGATGCGCGCAGACAACTCTATGCGACAAGAGTCAACAACAAAGACGCGTCGCTCTACAAGCCATCACAGCATTGAAAAGCAGCCACGTCAAGGATCAGGGTCCTGTAGGTCACACTCCAGTTCACCGCAAAAGGAAAATGGCTCACCGGTGGGTACTTTGCGCAGTCAGCATAATGGCTCACAACGCATCAGACCGGCTTTCTTGCCAGGCGGTGCGAATGCCGATCGATCATATCATGTGAGTGCCATGTCAACGCGCCAGCAACCCGAGGTAGGCAGTACTCGAGGCACATCCCAGCAGCAGCAGCAGCAGCAGCAGCGACAATCACCTAGCCCATCGAAACGTCGTGCGACCGCTTCTGAAGCGCTTAAAATTGAATTGAGCAGACGCAAACCAACATTGACACATGTTCGTTCAAAGACATATGGCGAAGGTCATGAGTTGGATGGAATTGAAGATTTACCAACGGGCGAGGAAAGAGGAACGATTCGGCAACGTGATGGTAGTCGACGACGACCGAGCGGGCCGAATTCACAACAATCCACCACCACTGGTACGCGTGCAAAAGCTGCCTTGCTCGCTGAAGAACGACTTCAACAATTTCGTGAACAGCGTGATCGTGTGTCTACGGGACAAACTGCTGGATCTCGTTTACGACCCGGAGCCATTGGTACAATGCCTGCATCTGTACGACCAGCCAATGCATCGCGTGACTTGGTGTTTGCGAGACGTATGGAGCAGACTCGTCTTGAGCAGCAGAAACCGGGTAGTAGCAGTAGTGCACCTGCGACCACGCGACCTTCTGTCTCGAGTGGTACGGCCTTTTCACGATCAACGAAAGCAGCGACCCTGACGGGGACTCGAGTGAGTAGCAAGAAACGAAAACATGGATTACCCTTGTTGATTGCAAATCTCAACAGTGTTCCCCAACGTCAGCAATGTAAGAGTATGCGGTATAATCCAGCAACATTTCGATGGGAGGGTAATGAAGAGGAGTTGGAACGGTTTGACACTGTGTCGAGAACACCACCGAGGATTGCATTGATTTCAAATCGTGTGCATACGGCTAGTGCTGAACTATCTGCAACAGCCGCTGCTACTGCGAGTGGTAGTGGGAAGAAGTTACAGATTGAGAAAGGGATGGTGTTTGACCCTGATCAAATGTGTTGGCTCAAAGTGAGTACAGCCACAGCGGCAGATGGCACGACGAGCAGTGAGGAGGATCCATTTGAGGGAATTGATGATTTGGTCGTGGATGCAGCACCTGTGGGTCATGGCACTGTCACGAGCAAGACTGGCGAGGGATCGCACATGCATCATAGCAGCATGCAGGCTACTGTCAGTGAGCAGCATTTCATGGTGGGCGAAGAGTTTGATGTGGGCCCTGGTTTCATCAAGCGACAGCGTGCGTATGAGGCGATCTGGCAAAAGACTACAGCTGGATGGGTGTTGCCTGGCCAAGCCGCCAAAGCATTGGAGAAAAATGTGAGACGAGCACGGCTCTGGGAGCTCTACCATCTCGTCTGTGAATGACCTTCATGCTTTGAAGACTTCTCAAGTTACACTTTCTGGCCTGGCATCCATTTTAGCATCTTTAATCAAGAAGTGTCTGATCATCCTGCGGCGCATTTGGTTCGTTCATCTATGTACGAAGGTCGTATTCTATGCTGGCAGCTCAAACTTTTGTCCTTTGAGCACCCTTATATGTTAGCTTCGTCTCTCTGCAATGGAGGGTGGTTACTTTGTGAAATAGATGTAGAAGAAGTCGAGGTACAGTGCCGTTTGGACAAGTCCAGCAACCACAGCAACAGGATCAAAGTGACCTTCCGTGAAGTACCGCCAAATCCAATTAGGAATGTACAGGCCGCGGTAGATGCCAAGCGCAAAGAGATAGTGGACGGTCAAGTTTTCCGCCTCGCCTGTCCGTTGTAGCATGAGGAGTTGTGGGAGAATTGCGACAGATTCTAGCCAAATGCTGAATGACCATATGATCTCAGAGGGTGTCCATTGAGACACGGCGATGAGCGACATGGCTGCAGAGCCGCCAAGGAGATATGGCAGCTTGAATGTGTCGAGATGCATGTCGTGCGCTGGCTTGAACTCGACCGTCATGAGGTACAGAATGTATGCCTGCGCGACGATGAAAGTAAGCTTCATGGCTGTGTTGTAGAGAGAGACGAAAGACCAGAAGAGGTCGACATAGCGCGTGAGGTAGACGATGAGGTAGACTGCTTGGGATTTGAGGGAAAGTCCTGCTACGTTTCTTGTACTCCGGATTTTGTGGATGAGGAGGAGGATGGAGACGAGGTGGGAGAGGTCTGCTGCGAACCGGAAGAGATTCATGGCCCTGTGTTGTGTCTCTGTCGCTGGTCCTACTTGCTGCCAGTTGTTGCCGTGTTGTCAGTTTCGCCTTCACGTGAGACACTGCGAACTACGAGAGGAATAGCAGAGTACTGGACTGAGTATACTGCAGCAAAGAGGCTTACATCTACTTCGAGTCCTCGGATGGCCTATCAACCACAGGGCCAGGAACCCCTCTCCTTCTACCAGTCCTCATACGCACAGCCATCCTTCGCAGGCAACCCGCACCAAGCAAACACATACGCGCCGCAACAACAACAGCAGCAGCACGTCTATGGGGCCCCCTCTGGCGCGTCAGGCGAGGACCTGCCCTTCGGCTGGCTCGCTGCATTCACGGCCGCCAGTTATCCAGGCGAACAACCGCTTCTTGAGGAACTCGGGGTGAATTTCGGTCACATTAGGGAAAAGACATTGACTGTTCTGAATCCACTAGGACGTGGTGCTGCCATTGACAAGCACATGATGGATGATTCAGATCTCTTTGGGCCGCTTCTCTTTGGAATTCTCTTTGGCTTCATCCTGCTGCTCAGTGGGAAAGTCAAATTTGGATATGTCTATGGTTGTGCCATCATCGGCTGCCTCACCCTTCACTCCATCCTGTCTCTCATGGCTTCTGCTTCGACCAGTCTCTCAAGAACAGCAAGTGTGCTCGGCTACTGCCTCCTCCCGCTCGTCGTCATCTCACTGCCGGGCCTCGTCATGTCCATGGACAGCTTAATCGGCTACTCCCTGACGAGTGTGGCTATCTTGTGGTCAACCTACAGCGCAAGTGCCATCTTTGTTTCTGTCTTGCAGATGGATCACATGCGCATGCTGGTCGCTTATCCAGTAGCCTTGTTTTACAGCATCTTTGCCATTCTCACACTCTTTGCAGAAAAGGTCGAAGTCAGGCGCTAGATATACAATCCAACGAATGCTCTATATGAACACTAATATGCTCTCATGAACTACAGCTGCATTGCATGTCGCGTTGTCCGCTTTTCTGAATATCACCACAATACCTGGCTGCCTCTGCATCTCCCTCAAATGTGTCAAATGGCCTAGTGGCATAATCCAGCACCTGCTTCAAAATCTCTCGCTCGCCACCTTTCTCCACACGCTGAATGACTTCATCCAGGATCCAGGATCGTAGGACAAACTTGGGATTAGCGGCATGCATACGCTTCAAGCGTGCTGCATGCGACCATCCTTCTTGACTCGCTTGTGCCTCTACAGCATTCTTGTACCGTCCAAGCCAAGTAGTGACGGTCTCCAATACCTTGTCGCGGCCATGTCCACCGAATTGACTCTCCACCCCACCTATGATGGACGCTGCAGACGCATCCTCCTCACCGAGCCTGTAGAAGAAGTGCTGGAAATCAAGCTCATACTGCGCCATCATATCCAACGTCTCACTCAAGAATGTAAAGTTTGCTTCATCCGCCATGTCGAGTCCGAGTCGTTCCGTCATGAGTCGTCGGTACTCACCAATAAAGCGTGTTTTGTACATGTCTGCGACATGACCAATGATGGCTTCAGCGCGCGTCATCATTGCATCGATTTGTGGATCGAAGCTGATGTTGTTGACGAAATTGATGTTTCTAAAGACTTCCTCGACCTGATCGCCTGCACCCATCAATTCACTGAATGCTTCACCGAGGCGTGTGCAGTTCCACCAAAATGCAGTGGGTTGCATGCGGTATGAGTAACGAAGCTGTGCGTCATCGTGGTTGGGCGTGTAGTCTGGATCAAAGGTATCCACTAGCGTTGGTTAGCACATGATTCGTTATAAGCCAAGATCTTACTGAATGCAAAAGGTCCATAATCCATAGACAAGCCATAGATGGAGGTATTGTCGGTATTCAAGACTCCATTCTGGAAGCCATACGCTTGCATCTTGCCAACGAGCTCTGCCGTACGTCCCACCACCTCGCGATATAACCTTTCATACTTGTTGCCCTTTCCTTCAAACGTTTCCGTAGCAGGCGGTAATTCGTCCTCCTTGAAAACATGCTGGATACAGTAATCAGCAAGTCTTTTGGTCAAGGGACGATCACCACGTCGTCGAAGTAAATCAAATGTCCCGAATCGGAGCCACGTCTGTGCAGCACGCAACACCACAGCACACGGTTCAACACGCTCTCGCAAGGCATGTCGATCCGGTAGTAACGTCAATGACAGTGCTCGCGTTGTTGAAATGCCCAAAGCATGGAGATGTTCGGAAATGAGGAATTCACGGATACTCGACCTCAACACGGCTTTCCCATCTGCAAAGCGAGAATACGGTGTCATGCCTGCGCCTTTGAGTTGGCACTCGAAGCGTTCTCCAGTGGGTGTTGTTACTTCGAATAGACTAATAGCGCGGCCGTCACCCAACTGACCAGCCCATTGAGAGAACTGGTATCCACCATAACACTGTGCCCATGGATGATGTGTCTTGTAGAAAGGTGTCTCATTCCCCGCCACCCAATCTTGAAAGAGCGATGTCTCCGCTTCTGCAGGATCCAGCCCGAGTGTAGCGAAGCAGGCCGGAGAGGTGGCGAGGAGTTCATGCGTCGCTGCCGGTGTGGGTTTCACGAATGTATACAAGGCATCACGCACAATACGTGGTGTATGGGTGAGATCTGCCTTCTCTGCTGCTGCTGCTGCAGGTGTTGGAATGGCTGGATCTGGTGGAAGGGAGTCGGTGAAGTTGTGCGATTTCGGGATGTCCGCAAGCGTCGACATTCCGTTGTTGCTATTGGCCTTGAGTGTGTTTGTGAGGAGTCTGAGTCGCCTGGAAGCACTGAGCATACAGCTGCTCTGTATGGCCTGTATGAGCAAGAGATACGGACGGGCGACGAGGGATACACAGGTCGTTGGCAGAGTGATGTCGTAGCAATTGAAAGTGACGTCGGGACAAGACACGAAATGGTTACTGAGTAGTGACATGGAGCAGCCAGATTGACAATGAACGGGATAGTCTATGCACTCGGGAGCCTCTAGACTGGATGCCCCTCTTGTCTCGTGAAGGCCCGCGGGTCAGGGACTACACATTTTGTAAAGCTGTAGACATTGTAGAAGGACATGTCGTATGCTCCAGGTGATTGCATCTAGGCCGTCTCCTCCTGAGCGACAAAGTCCTCATCATCCTCCTCGTCCTCATCAGGCACTCCCTCAACGGGCTTGGTGTAGTCTACGCGACGTCCCCGGGTACGGCCAGATTCGATGATGTTGCCAGTGTCAATCTGCCGTTAGTTTCATGATCTTGATTGCCTTGAGACGTACCTCCTGCATGTCGTCGTCAGACTCGTCGTCCTCGTCTAGTGTCTGTTAGTATCAACTCTGCATCATGCAGTTGGGTAACACACCCTCGACTTCCTCGACCTATACTGGTTAGTCTGCTTGGTCAATGGCAATGGGAAAGACTGACCTTGGAGTCATCCACATCAGAGTCAGATTCAGGCTCAGTTTGCTCGACAGACTTGCCCTTGCCCTTGTCGGCAGTGGTGGTCTCTGTGGCGGGGCTGCCGTTGTGAGCTAAGAATGTACGAGATGAGCTTGGCACGGATCACATACGATATCTCCTCGACGGTGGGCTGTTGTTCCTTGTCAGACATTGTGGAATTGAGTGTAGATGACGGGGTGAAGCAGCAGCAAATGGATGCGTTGTCTCTGGGCTTCGTCACGAATTTGGTCGCGTCGCCCCTCAACCGCGAAATTTCATCTTTCCTTCCCCTCTACAACATCTCCCCATCCAGATTGCCTAGAAACAGCTCCATCGTCTCATGCCGCTTGAGGGCTTCTGCCTTACCTAGCCGTGTCTTCATACAATCCCTGAGCTTCAGCAACTTCTCGCCAAAATGCGGCGGAACAGCACGAGCGTGGTCCGCAGGCTCGGCATCAGCAGGCACAATAAGCACTCTATCCTTCTGCGAGCATGCAAAGGCAACAGTCCGCATAATCCCAATAGCACCCATCGCATCAAGCATGTCTGCATCTTGAACACAGTGGAGCTCCACGCACGATTGATGCCACGCCGTCTGCGTGCCAGTCGCAATGCGTTTCTGTTCTTTCGAGTAGCTGACATTGGTGGCAATGCCACTCACCAAGGTGACTTGAAGCGCTGTCAGTGTACCTTGCTCGACTGCCCTTGCAAAGAATTGCTCAAAAAACACTTTTGGCTCAGATGCCCCCGCCGCGTGTGTAGCAGTATACTTGTGATCAAACACATCATGAAGTAATGCGGCAAGCTCAACGACGAGCAGGTCCACAGACTGTCCATCCTCGCCGATATCCCGAGCAATGTTCACTGCCAGTTTCCGAACACGAGCAACATGAAGCCAGTCATGTGAAGCATCGTTGCCCGCCATCATGCTCTTGACAAGGATTTCCGTGCTCTCAATCGCTTCTTTCCTGCGAGACTCGCTGTATGTCGGATCTCTGCCAGTAAGACAGTCATGAGCGGATCTTTCATTGTGATCAATTGAAGTGTGCGTGTTGGTTTCGATATCAGCTTTATTGTCATCTTCACCCGCTCTCCTCTTGTCCTTCTCATCGGCTCTCATTTGACCAGTTCCCTCCATGTTTGGCGTCTTCCGGGATCTAGAATCTCAAACAACTGCGAACTGCAGCTGACGGTCTTCTGATCAAACCTTCCCAGCAGATTCAACCTACGTGTAGGCAACGCATTCTAGATCTGCTGTAGTTGGACGCGTTGAATTGACGCGCCCAAATCACGTCACGGAAAGAAGACCGAGATGGCACCGTGAACCACAGCGTGAGACTCTAGGTTCTCCTGGCATGGATGTTTGAATATACGTGATACACTGTGCATGATGCATCCAATATTGCAGCCCGCATTGCATGGCGTTGTGGGAGTCGCCGTCGGGATATGAAAGACAAAACGCGACTTGACTGTTTCAGGGGTCACCATTGCAACTGCCGTTGCAGCAGACCCGAGCAGAGCAATTGAGAGTCTCCTTTCTGGAATTAGAATCACTCCATGCTCTCGGCTATCTGGGTGACATTGTGCATGGTACTGCATAGTACTACATACCCTAGTGAGGCCTAGAGCCAGCGACACTGCGAACAGCGTGTTTTGCAAATTGACACAGCTAAAGCCAACACTGCTCAATCTTTGCAACAGGACGTGCAGTCACGAGCCCGCTGCTAGATTTGCACAAGTTGACTCAACGTAGCCACAATTTAACCCCTCATTTGATGTAGGTCGGCTCATCGGCTCATATGCGGCATGCATGGCCATTCTTGCGACAAGCAGCCTTGCTGTCTCAATCATATTCTTCCTCTTCGCCATCTCTTAAGCTTTGATATCGTAGCCCGTATTTTATCCTCTGAGGACGGGCCAAGACAGATGGGTAGCGATGCATGTGACTCTCTGGGTCGTGATTGTGAGCCTCCTAGCCACTGCGATCAATAGAGCGATGCTTCATCTGCGTGTGTGTCCTACATCTCACCTGACGACTTCTCTTGTGTGATGGGTTTTGGCTAGAAATAGCTACGTCGTCCGACTCGTGCTCAAATCAACTACTGTTGCCCATATATGCGCAGGAAGCAAAACAGAGATACCACCGCTTCTGATGTTAAATAACGATTACATTTGGAGATTAGAGGTCTGCATTCAATCTCGATGTAGACACGACTTATGAAGGAGCAACAGCAGACTCTGACTTGAAGTCGGCCAGACTTGGCTGTTTGTAATGTTGCTGCTGCTGCGATACCAGTCGACTTGGAAAGTTCCTTGCGTTCAATACAGATCCCTTGACGCTTCTGATCTCTGCTTTGCACTTCTGCATGCTCTTGTCTGTACTGCCATGCGCTCCAGGAGCCGCATAACTCCGCTGGTACGCCATTTGATTCAAGCTGTCGAGATACTCTTTGAAGGCTGCACTGCGCTGTAAGAGTCCGCCGTATGCATCTGCCTCGCCATCGCTGCTCATGGTCGATATCGACGTCTTGATTTGCGCCAATGTGGCATCCAGTCCCTCCGTCGCGCTCTTCTTTGCATCGTCAACAGCCACCTCTTTCGCACTAGTCCCTGATCCATCCTCGCCAGTCTGAGTATAGCTGTGTACGAGCAATTTGTGTCGTTTCGTATCCACCACAACACCGCCTGCTTCCTGTCGATTGATGTTGACAGCCTCTCCTGCACGCTCCACAAAGCCAGCCACGAGATCACTTGCATGTGCCGTCTGTGCACGACGCGCAGCTAAGATCTTTGCCAGGATCGGACGACATGCGAGGCGCGCAATGAGGGCTGAAGCGGCTGTAAGCCCGAGGTAGAGGTAGACGAGGATCCAGAATCGGCGCGCTGTGATGAATGGGATGGGTGGTTCGATTGATGCATTCAGGGCCTCCTGCGCAAGGATAAGAGGTTGCCGCCGCTTGCTGCCCATCACTGGGCTCCCGGAGATGCACGGTAGAAGAGAAGCGGGCGAGGTTGAGGTCGGTCGCCGGCTGCGCGGGTCCGGGAGTTGAATCAGATGGGTGATTTCAGTCACCCTTTCAACAAATATAAAAACACAACATTTGCAGCTGCCAACAACTGCCTTGCGCGATGATCTGACGACAGACGACTGCAAGCTACTACCAGATCAGGATGTTCCAAGCACGTTCATAGCATCTGCTTCGCCTCACTGAAAAGTTCACAAGTCTTGGCATGGCTCCTGCAATTGCGAAGAAACTGTCAGACCTATTCGGAGTTCACATCGCATTACCATTGGAATTTAGATTATCCTATCCTTCTTTTTCTAGGAAATCTTCATGCTCTCAGCTACGACCCATATATATGTGGCATTGTGCATACCTTAGATATCCTAGGGGCAGCTCGTCTGCTGCAGAAAGGGTGTGTGGCGAATTGACATGGGCCACACGGTTATGGCCAACACTGCTCTATCGTACGCGATGGAGGGCCTACGGGCGCAAAGTCACGGACGGATACGCTACCAAACTTGCCCAAATTGACTCAACATAGCCACAATTTAAACAGGAGATCGTCGGAAAAGTCTTTAATGCCTCGACCCCTGGGCTTTTGGCACCGCCATCATATGAAGTCTCGATTTATATAAAGACAGCCTGTCCGCACTGCCAGCTATAGCCCCAGGCTCATCATTCTCTACATTATCACTACAGTCAAAGACTGACCAACAACGTACGTACCACTTGTGAAAGAGTACAAAGGGCTAACGACCAGGTCAACAGACCATCAATTGCATACTGAATTGTCAACGCAGACATGAGAGTCATCAGTATTTGGGTCTCAGGTCTGTTCCTTCAAGCCGTGCAGCTTGCTATGTTTTAATCGATTACCTCGATGGCTGAGGCAGCCGCAATTGAGTAAGGAGCTACGCTATCGCACAAAGTCTCTCTAATGGCTAATTGTCTAGACGTAGAGGGGTGCTGCAATGGTTCAACTATTGTAATGCATGCAACTGCAAGATATTGAAATGCAAGTTGTTATGCCCGAACAATTGTGGCCACGGCCACGCTTAATACACTTTGATGAATAAGGCAACCGGTAAGGACGATCGCATTGTTTTGTTGAGAACTATTCGTAGCCTTGCTACGCAGGCTTCTGTAGCTTCTTACCACTTCTGCAGATCATTTATTGATCATATTCACATCTGAAGCATCAAAAGCCATCGAAAACTCATACTTCTGCTGAGCACACAAAGATCACCAAATTTATTTTGTCTTCGTAATTGACCGCTTTTTCTTTGCCCGAGTCGGTCGCGAATGACAACTGCGAGGTCAATTGCATTTCCAGAATGTTACAGAAAGGTTGAGCAATGTAAGTCGTCATCTATGTGTGGAGCTTGCCTAAAAACACCAGCGCGATGATAAATGTGCGCCGCAGAGGGGCAATGGAAAGCAGAAGCGGCTGTCAAGTCGGCTCTCTAGTTGGTGGGCAAGAAAAAGTCACGCGACAGCTGAGCAACTTCTTCCTTGAGTGCAGCAATCTCCGGGAACTTGTCGCCCTCGCCAAGTGTCTCCTTGAAGTCCTTGAGCTTCTTGCCAGATGCGGACGCATTGACCTTGAGCGTAATCTCAACAGCACGATCAATGAATGCCACAACCTGCTCAAACTCCTTTGCCTCGAATCCACGCGTCGTCATGGCTGGAGTGCCGAGACGCAGACCATGTGGAATGAGCGCAGACTTGTCTCCAGGAACAGTGTTCTTGTTGGAAGCAATGTTGACGAGCTCAAGGACACGCTCAACACGCGCACCATCAACACCCTTTTTTGTCAAATCAACGAGAATCAAGTGATTCTCTGTACCGCCCGTCACGAGATCGTAGCCGCGGTCGAGGAAGGCCTTGGCCATGACTTTACTGTTGTCAAGGACTTTTTGCTGGTATGCCTTGAACTCCGGTGTCGCTGCTTGACCCAAGGCTACCGCCAAGGCTGTAATAGTGTGGTTGTGCGGACCTCCTTGATGTCCTGGAAACACCGAAAAGTTGATGGGTCCTTCCAAGTCATACTGCACCTCAACGCCCTTCTTGTTAACGGAACGCGTTCCCTTGCGGTAAAAGATCATAGCACCACGAGGGCCACGAAGAGATTTATGAGTAGTGGTGGTGACGAGATCGGCATGGTCAAAGGGAGAAGGGACAACACCCGCAGCGACAAGACCAGAGATGTGAGCCATGTCCGCAAGAACATAAGCGCCGACTTTGTCGGCAATCTGGCGCATGCGTGCATAGTCGATAAGTGCAGCATAGGCAGAAGTACCAGCAATAATAATCTTTGGTCTGTAGACGGAAGCGAGCTTCTCGAGTTCCTCGTAGTCAATCAAGCCAGTCTTTGGGTCAACTTGATAGGGCAAGTTGGAGAAATAGGTTGAGACGGCAGAGATGTTTTTCGTGGGTGTTGCGTAGCCGTGCGAGAGATGACCACCACTAGGCAAGTCCAGACCCATGAGACGTTCATGTGGCTTCATGAGTGCTTGGTAAACGTACAAATTCGCAGGTGAGCCAGAGAGCGGCTGGACATTGACTCCCCACTTTGCTGGGTCCAGTCGGAATGCCTCCAGTGCACGACGCTGACATGCTAGTTCAGCCTGGTCAATGAACTCATTTCCGCCGTAGTATCGCGCTTTTGGGTAACCTTCAGAGTACTTGTTTTGCATAGGTGAGCCCAATGCCTGCATTACCGACTTTGAGGTGAAGTTCTCTGAGGGAATGAGGACGATGGAGTCCCGCTGACGGATCTTTTCATTCTCAATGATGTCGTAGATTTCCTTGTCGGTTTCCTGGAGGCTGCCGCCTAGGATGGACTTGGCCTGTGCATTGAGCGCGTAGGATCGAGCAAGAGCCGGGGCCCGGATACGCCTGATTGCATTGCGTGTAGCCAACATAGTTTGATGGATGTAGAGAAGAGGAAGAAGCAGCTGTGGGCCGTACAAGCTGGCCTGCAAGTGTTTCAGCTGTGCAAAGACCCGAGCGTGTTGCTGTCGCTGTTTAGCTAATCGCGATCTTGCATCTGACAGCGCGCGAGGAAAAATATTTTGGCGAGATGGGAGGCGTGAGATTATTCCCCCATTTGCATCACAGTCAGAGCGAGAAGCAGCAGGACTGCCTCCTATATATTACGGCCCTGAACTTGGTCTTGTCTCGTCGCTGGGCATCTGCTCTTGATCTTGAATACTGCTGTAGCTTGTCGCTTGACTGAATCTTACAGCACGCTGCTCTAGCTTGCATACCACCTGAGCAAGCATACAGCCAACGAGCCCTGTATTTGGCATTCTGCTCAAGCTATTTGCGCCCCTGGAGGTTCTCTAGAAGCTCCTTACTAGCCTAGACTCATTGCGGACAGAGCCGACGTCAGGTCATCTTGCAACACGCTCTGGCCACCACAACCGCGTTTGCTGCAACCGTGCCCGGTTCAGCGCATCCCTTTGCGATCCCTTCGGTGCTGCCTGATGCAGCGCTGACAAGTAACAACTCACCCTTGCCAACTTTCGACATTGCCAAAAGGACACCGGCATGGAGGAGATGGATGCAGCCGGAAAGCGCATGCTGAGTCAAGCACTCAAGATTGCCAAGGCCGCCGTCCTTCTGGACACCGAAAATGAACTTGAGCCAGCACTACACGCTTATGAACATGCGTGTAAACTCCTTCTTACAGTCATTCAAGGTGATGACTGTATAGGTGAGCTCCATTCAAGGCTACGCATCGCATTGCTAATCTCTTAGGAAACGATAAGCTAAAATTACAGCGTATTCACGACACATACGCAGAACGTGCGGCTTTGCTGCGACAAATGAATCCCGCTTCACACAGCTGGCGGCCTACAACGCCGATAGCAAATGACAAGCGACGCTCAGACTCGACCGTGACAACAACCATTTCTGCTCCACCGCTCAGCGCTCCGAGCAGTAAGGGCAGCATCAAGCAAGTCGATGGCGTAGAGTCAAACTCCACACCGCCGATGCTCCATGCGCAACCAAGTCCAACGATTCCACCTGTGCGCACAACGTTTGTCGAATCACCTACGCCGTCGCCACTGCTAGGCTTGCGTCGACCGTCGGGCGCGAGTCTCCAAGGCATGATACAGACGTCGCGGTCTATTGAACGTCAGGCATTTCGTCCCCTGATGACACGGACTACTACTGAGCCCGTCCCTACTTCCACTACAAACGGCTCGTTGGCCATGCAAAAGACAGCGAGCGCGACGAGTGATACCTCCCCCAAAAGAAAGCTGCAGGATCGTTTGCAGAATGGTGGGTTTGTGTTTGGTCAACGTTCTCGCAGACCTAGTCAGCAAGATGTTGAGGTTAGTCTGCGCACGCCGGTGCAGTCTTCCGTCTTGCCAAAATCTCTCGATATAGATGGAGTGGATTCGTCGATCCCGGCATCCACGACGGATCAATTACTTCAACCTTATATGCTCTTCTCGCGACTGCGGCAGACATTGGCGTATGCAGGTGCCGAGAAGATAGCTGTTCAATTGACGCCTGCTCTGCAAGTATCAGGTGACATTTGGCGTCAAAAGGATTGCAAGATAAAAGCTGAAGAGGAAAAGATTCAAGCCTTCGACAGTGTTGCCAGAAGTTTACGATCGCTTTGTCTTGTTGAGGAAGCAGGACAACCGATTGTCATGGCGGCATTGGGGCAGTTGGAAGCGGCGCTCATTACTGCACGCGCCATTCTTGCGAAGAAACTCGGGGATCGCTTTGAGGGCTGTCTAAGCTACCGCCAGTACGAAGGAGGCAAAGCACCTACACGCAAAATGTCTTCCGCATCAAAGGGTCTTACCAAACTCTTGACGCGTCGAACGAGTTCTTCATCGGGCTTTCCGATACCGAGCAGCTACTACACCGGCTATTCCATATTTGGGGAACCAAAGACTGATACGCATGGCGTTTCTGTACTGGCTGGCGATGATCAATTCGAAGGTCGTCATCGGCTATACCAAGCAGTCCTCTCACAGATCTTTGATATGAGCCAAGTGCTAGCGAGATTAAATGAGTCGATGGATCCGGATCAGATGCAGGTGAAGGATCAGCTGCGCTTTGAGCAATTGATGAGGCATGCGGCGGATTTCTTTGGCAATGTGGTAATACGTCTCTATCTGCATGATATTGGCAGTCTCTTGACTCACAAGCTGAGCCAGAGGACGGCATTTTAGCTGAGAAGTAAGAAGACGTAGTTCATGCTTGCATTTTGGCTGAGTCAGCAATCTCCACGGCCCTGAAAGTCGCCATCAAACCATTCCCCCCGCCCAACACCATCATCACACACAACACCGGCCCTTCCTCTCTGACTCACAACGACTGAAACACTCGACGATGGCGCGATCATCATTCAAGGACGTAAGCGCCCCTCTTGCGCCGGCTATCATGCGTGCGCTCTCGTCGCGCAACGGTTAAATCGCGTTACGGCGTAATCTTGTCTAGGCAAAGCACTGACGCGCTCTTCTCTCCAGGAACATCCATTTGAGAAGCGCAAGGCTGAAGCAGAGCGTATTCGACAAAAGTACATTGATAGAATCCCTGTCATTTGCGAAAAGGTAAGGCGCGCCTGTTGCTTGAGAATCTGAGGTGGCGCACAGTCTGCGTGCGCTCGATGCATATTTACATGCGCTGCCTCGATCTCAGGCGATTTGTCAGTTTGCTCCCATGACTGACATGATCACAGGTCGAGAAGAGCGATATTGCTACAATTGACAAGAAGAAGTACCTCGTCCCGGTGAGTTTGGCTAGCGCAAGTGGTGTACTGATTGCGCGCGATATGGGCGCACTCATGCCACTAGGTCTGTTGTGACGAACGCTAACAATCAAGGCTGATCTGACTGTCGGGCAGTTCGTGTATGTCATCCGCAAGCGCATCAAGCTCTCGCCAGAGAAGGCCATCTTCATCTTTGTGGATGAGGTACTACCACCGACTGCTGCGTTGATGAGCTCAATCTATGAAGAGCACAAGGATGAAGATGGATTCCTCTATATCACGTATGACATGTCCCCTTTTGTCCACTGCATTGCTAACAGGGGCAGATACTCTGGCGAGAACACCTTTGGCCATGAGCTGTGAAACTGTGAAGAATGACCAGCTATATTGCTGTCACTATGCAGTCCAATTGCTCGCGGTCGCCTGTGCCTTTACTTTACGTCTGTCTACGCCTGCGCCTTTACTCTACGTCTGTCTACGCCTGCGCCATGCTTATCTCCCCAGTCAGTGGTCTTGGCGCCATGTCTCTCCTAGGGCCGGTTGCCTGCTCCTACCCTGCGCGTGCTTTTCTTCTCCTTCTCCAGTATTAGTATAGGAAGCTTGTGGCTCTTTGATGAATTGTGCGCCCATCTGATTTCTGCACTTGGATTTTGATTTTTGAATTTTGGGTGCGAGGGGCTGGACAGCAACCACGTCCAGCTCCGGACCACGCTGCCTGCTCTGCTCGAATATTCGTGCTTCTGCTTCTCTCTATCGAACATCTGTTTTCCTGCTCAAGATGGCAGGCTCCATCCGCCGACATGGCAATTGCTTGTGTGTTCCTCTTCCTGCGAAGTCTGTAGAAACTTCCGCATGCTCTCACCCATATGCTGCTTTTCGCTCCCTCTAGCGGAGTACATGCTGCCTTGACTATGTCATGAATGCGGATGTCTCAGGGCAGCATTGTCAACAGCGTCGGTATAGAAAGACTGCTGCCCCATCGACAAGGTTTGCTACTGTATTCATCTTTCTCAACACTCAAGCAACTACTTACAACGAGCATCCTCATCAGGACTCTATCACACAGCCTCGCAGTGCTACATCAACTGACGCCCTTCTTTTAAATACTTCCTCAACCCTTTGCAAAGATGCTCTTTAACCTTGCCCTCTCATCCGCATTCCTTGCAGCCGTCGCCGCTGCACCACGACCAGCGGAAAAGCGTCAAGAATTCATCGACGTCTACGAGACGGTCGACCGTGTTGTTGCTACTGCTTGGCAAACAGCATGGAAGACTGTTCCTGGTCAGCCCATGCCAACACCTGTTGCACAGACACAGGTCATTGTCAATGAGGTGCACGCAGAGTACTCCTACTCCTCTGGTGGATCCATCTACGCCATCCCCACAGTTTTGGCAGACACACTGACGTCTGTTGTGACGGCCGTTCCTACCTATGCATCTAGCGTCGACAACATTGTGCAAGCACCTGCACAAACCACCATCACCAACTCCATCAACCCGAAAGTCACTCCGCTCGGTGCGAATGTCGGCACACCTTTGACGACAACCTTGCCACTCCGTTCCGCGTTGATTGGAGGGTCGACTGTTACGTTGCCTGCTGCGACATTGACGTACTATACGCCGGAGGTCAACAGCCTTGGTATGACTCAGTCTGCTGCAGCTGCAGTCACGCAAGAACCTGCAGTCCCTGTGGCTTCCATTGCATCAACCGCACTTGCCGTCAAGGACCAAGCCGCTGCTTCTACACCCGTCGCTGCAGTTGCACCTGCTGCCACCTCGGCAGCACAAATCCCAGTCGTCGCTGCACCTATTCCTGCAGCCACTACAAGTGCTGATCCTTCACCTGTCGCCGCTGCACCCACGACCCTCACTTCTCCAGTCGTCAACGACCCAGTCCCACTCTCCAATGCAAACCAGGGTGATTTCGTCTACAACGTGCTTCAATCCATCAACACGGTCCGTGCCGCTCACTCAGCAGCTGCCTTGCAATGGGACGGTGCACTCGCCTTTGATGCTCTCAATTATGCTCAAACCTGCACATTTGATCACTCCACTGCTGCAGACTACGGCGAGACACTGGCTGCTGGTACTTCCACCGATCCATCCTTCTACATCTCACTCTGGGCCGGTGAAGAAGCACTCTACGACTACAACAAGCCTGGCTTCTCCACTGCAACGGGACATTTCACGCAACTTGTTTGGAAGGGCACGACGAGTGTTGGCTGTGGCTTCTCAAGTGGGTGTGGATCAAGTTACCCATACTACCTTGTTTGTCGATTCAAGACGCCCGGTAATGTCCTTGGTGGCCAGGGCGATACTCAGTACTTTACTGAGAACGTCTCACGCGCTTGAAAGGACATGTGAACTGGTCGTTTTCTTTGGCATTTTTGGTTTAGCAGGCGAAAGCATAAGTTGGATATACATTCGTAGTGATTTGAGTACTCATATATCTCTTGATTTGAAAGAAGGCGCTTTGAAGCAGATGCAGGGTGCAATAGATCGTGTTGCGAAGCAAGACTTTGTACAGCAGTAGGATGAAGACCGCCTATCTTTTCTTGTTCTTTGCAGCACGACGACCCTGGCCCTTGGGAGGGGGTCCTTTACCCCTTCGTTTCCGCGCATCCACATCCGCCTTCCGTATCTCCTCCGCTTCGTCCACCAATCCCAACTCCGGGAATGCTCGTATAATGGTTTGGAGCTTGACGTTCTCTGTTGGATAGTAATCGAGTAGTGCCGGTCCACGTAACCGTTGTCGAAGGATTTTATTGCCGAAGCGCTGTGCGGTTGGATTGTGCACGCGATTGAAGATTGAGCAAGAGAGCTTCTGTAGCGCTTGAATGCGTGCTACCGGAGCTGCCATGGCTGTGAAGAGTTCCTTCAAAAGTAGTCTGGTTGATGGTGACGAGTTGTGCAGCTCTCACGAGATGCCCACGACGACCTCAAACTCAGGCGCTCCGCTTGCAACACAACCTTTGTATCATGTCTCTGAGATCTAGCTAAATTCGCTCGGAACGACCAAGCTTGCAATGACTGCTGATACTCTTCTCGACTTGGCTGATATTAAAAGCCTTTGTTCATGCAGGGACACTGAAGTCGAAGAGCTCCATGCGGTTCTCACAAATGTACGCGCCTGTCAGCTTCACGCTCCTCTACTGACTAGTCTCAGCTACCACGCCCAAGCAGCTTACTCATATATGGGCAGCATCAGACTTGCAAGACGCGCCTGTTGAGCGCTTACCTAGCTCAAGCGGCAAAGTCAGGGTTGCCGCATCTACAACGGGTAGCGAGACTCGATGTCAGGCAATGCATTACGCAACGATCCTTTTACGAGCGTACCATCGATGAGATTCTCGGAACAACAATAGTGTACAACAAAGACGGGAGGCTGGAGTCAGACTCGGTGGCGATAGATAACCTGGATGCATTCCACAGACGGCTCGTGCGAGTTCTAAGCACAGATGACCAGCACGATACAATCATTGTCTTTGATCACTTCAATCTAACGCAGTTCGACAACTCCGAAGCCATCATGACGATGGTGGTAGAAGTTCTTCAGTCATGCAAGGGAAATGCAACGGCAATTTTTGTCGTGTCGAGATACAGTGATGTGCCACGCACATTATCGCTACCGACCATTCATTTTCGTTTATACACGCCAGCGGACATCTTGTCTATCTTGAAGCAAGACGCTGAGCGGGCTTACGAGCAAGCCGACGACGTCGACTTTGCTCTTTGGCCAAGCATCTGGCAGCATTATTGTCAGATGATCTACGGCACCTTCGTTGAGCTCGTGGGCCATGATTTGCAACTATACAGACTACTCGCCAAAAAGCTACTGCCTGCATATCTTGAACCTGTCCGTCAAGGTCGTCTAGAAGCCACCAATCACGTACAACTCGCGAGAGCAGCTCAAGCCGCCATGGCGAGAGAAGCTTGGATCACAGAGGAAGAGCAGATCACAGAAGATCAATCTGGTCTTACCGTTCAGCAACGCAAGATGGCCCATGAAAGTGAATTATCGGTGAGCACGCGCTATTTATTGGTTGCTGCCTTTCTTGCGTCTTATAACCCTGTGCGAACAGACGTCATGTTCTTCAGCAAAGGGCGAGGTCCTGCGAAGAAACGCAGAGCAGCTGTTGGCAAACATGCAAAAGCAGAACAACTGCCCCAAAAAGTACTCGGTCCAAAAGGCTTTCCTATTGAGCGTATGATTGCGATTCATCATGCCATCTCGCCAAGGACTGTCCCTGACGATGTCACTATTGACCAGCAGGCAAGTCATCTTCAGTGCTTGAACCCAAATTAACCTTCAGATTGCCACAATTGCTTCGCTGAAGCTGATACAAAGAATCGGAAATTCATCAGCTGACTTGCTCGACGACGGCAAATGGCTCGTCAATATCAGCTTTGACGCAATGCATCGTATTGCGCAAAGCATCAAGTTTGAGCTATCCAAGTTTATGGAAGTCTAGGCTGAATACATGGGCACTTTCACCATCGACCGTTATGCACTTGGTCGAATCCTCGGGAAATACTTCAAGGGAAGATGGCGTACCTGGGATCGATCTCCGATCGAGCAACGTTCCGTCAATTGACCAGAGCTTTAATCCTGTTCTTCTTTGGAGCGACATAATGCGTTTGTCGTCAGCCATGAGTGCAATTTGGACGTCCCTTGGGTCTTCATGCTGCGCGCCTCCTGCGTAAGTGATATAGCTTTTTGCTCCAAGTCTGAGGTCAAACAAAGCCAAGTCTTGTAAGCCAGCTGCAAGAATTTGATGGCCGTTCCCGAGTATCTTAATCTTACATATGCCACGAGGTTGATACAGTTGCTTTGTGATATTCAGTGGTCCGAGTGGCATGCGCAAGTCGACCAGATCGAGCGCGCCACTACGACGTCCCAAGGCAAGCACGTTGTTGTCGAGAAATTGAACATCGAGAACATCCTTCTTCAGCGATTTAGGTGCAATAGACGCGTTGAAGTCACCAGTCCTGTCAATTGGCAGCACATAAAGAACTGAACCGGCAAAGCACAATATTCTGGAGTCTGGCGAGAAGGCGCCAGCTTCAACATGGCCATCAGCTTGTTTAGCTTGTATTTGCGTTACACCACCGTGCAGACGGCCCGTGAATAGTGCTACGATGCTCGGATCACTGGAACATCGTGACGAACCAGCCCAACGTGTGCCATCACTGCTAGTCACTAGACTTGTGTAGTGGTCATCGAATTTATTGTGGACCCTAGGTTCCCAAGAAGAAGTTTCACCCATGGGGTTGATTGCGCAGGTCGCGATTGCAGGACCAAATGCAAATACAGCATGGCTACTGCGCCCAAAGAAGCGAAAGGGTACTCGATTTTGGCCAGCGGGTAAATTGTAGGGTGTAGCATGCTTGTTGCTGACGACGTCTTTGATAGACAGAGCCCAAGTGTCGTTTTGGGTTCCTGAATTGCCAGCTTGTCTTGCCAGTAGGGAGGCCACCGGTGATCGACGCCAAGATCTGCTCGGTAAGCCTCCATGCAAGACCTGATAGCTATGCCCAATTTGAAGTGCTCGCGTTTCTTTGTTCATCCTCTTCTCTTCGACCTTTTGGCGTTTAGCTTTGATGACATTTGAGAACGTATGAGCAGTCGAGCCTCCAGTAGATGAAGCGTTTTCTGCATGTTGACTTGACGAGACTTGAGTGGACGGTCTTCCGAGCGAGGCATGTGCGAGCTTGAAGTATTTGTTGCGCTCAGCATCATAGTAGTAGCCAGGTATATCTTTGGGAAGCATGATATCTTGTCATCTAGCCAGCTCACGTTGATCAAGAAGATGTAGCTGATGTCGAGGTCTCTTTGCTCGTGAAATGCTCAAAGACTCCTCAGATGGCACAACTAAGATCGCAGTCTTGAGTGGTAATATATGTTAGAAACGCATATGAATGGCTGTTCATGCCTCCTCAATCTCAGCCATCTTCGTTTCAAGCTCGGCCTCAAATTTGCGGAGACGTGTAATCAAGCGCTGCTTCATGATTGGATTGATGGCACGGTCAATTTCTGCCTTCTGGTTCGCAATGACCTCTTGCAGACTAGCAACTCCTTCACGAAGCACCTTCTGTCCCGTCTTGCGCTCGATCTGCTCTTTTGAAATGTCCTCATCTTCGTCTGAGCCAACATCACTACCGTCGCTTGAACCTTCTTCACTGGCGCTTGCAGCCGCGTCAGGTGTCGCAACACCAGTAGGACCCGGCGTATCTCTTGCTAAGGGCGTACCATAACCAGATGCAGCGGGCGAGTCCAGAGCTGCTTCCAGTTCTGCAGCCAAATCCTCGTAATCTGAGCCCCCCTGCAATTCCATCGCCTCGTCAATATCATCATAGCCGTCCTGACCATGCTGTCCTTCTTCATCTGGCGTCTGGGACTGTTCACGACGGAGCTGATCCTTGTCCATGATGGTGTATGTCGTTTGCTCAGCTCTCGCGTCCAGCGCTAGAAGCCGATCTACTTCCTTTTCAACCGTTTCGATCGTCTTTGCAGAAGCACGTTTGCGGAAACGGCGCTGTCTGACATAGCGTAAAGGCGGAGTCAGACCATGTGGGTAGACAAAGTCTTTTGGCTGTGTCGGTATAGCGACGACTGTGTCTTCATGAGAGATGCGGTCACCGACGAGCAGCATTTGGCAGACGTCTGCGACCTTGTATATATTTTTCTTGTCAAAGGTCTTGAACGTCTCAGTGATGGTCGGCAAGTCGACAAGCTTGGCCGCAAAGAGCTTGTTTTGTACACGCACAACAGCACTGCGAGGGTCCTTGAATTTGATCGAGACGCCTTCCATTGGCCCTTTCGCCTCGATTTTTGATCGCACATACTCTGCTTCGGTTCCAGGCTTGAAGCGTAATATCATATGCGTCTCCACCAGCGGATCTTGTTCTCTATCCGACGCCTCAGAGTCATATCCGTGTCCCACAGTAAATGTCTTTCGCAAGACAATCTTGGATGGGTTCGCCTTTTGCTTGATGCGTAGCTTTTGCTGAACGGGGGTCTTAATTTTGAAGCGATTCAGTTTGATGGGTGCAACAGGACCTGTAGGTGCTGTCGCTCCAGCTTCAACCGGCTCAACATGAGTGGCGCCTGTCGCGCTATCGCTTGCTGTCGGCCCTTGTGTCTCCTCGCCAGGTGCCTTCGGCGGCTTGATTTTGAGCTTGAACATTCTGCGATCGTTCCCGCGTTGACGCTTTCCTTGCCAACCCTCCTGAAACCAGCTATATGCGCTGCACCATTAGGTGCTTGGTTGTGTGGTCTGCTGCTTCTGTCGCGCGAACTCAAGTCCCCCGAAACCTTCGACTTGCACACCGCTGACGAGCTATCCATGACTCATCATGTCTGACGGGGAACCAGCAGAGGCGCCTGGTGAGATTCTAGACAAGCAGCTGTATAAGGAAATTGGCAACTTGGCCTCGTGGACCGTCTCGAGTGAGAAGCCTGGCTTTGAGATTGATGGTGTACGTGACGACAATTTGGACACATACTGGCAGTACGTCGCGTGCCATTGAGGCCATACACGACGCTGATTTGGCAGATCCGATGGGCCACAACCTCATTACATCAATATACATTTCTCGAAACGTGTACTGGTCGAGGTAGGACCGCCATTCTCAAGGCAAGGCTTCTGACGAGCAGTACCTGAGCATCTACCTACGCTACGAGCAGGATGAGTCCTACACACCATCTAGGATTCTTTTGAGGTCTGGGACTGGCTATCATGACTTGCAAGATGTCGTTGTCCTGGATTTGGACTGCCCGACCGGCTGGAAGCATGTCAATCTAGGTGAACATGGCAAAGATGGGCTTCTAAGGACTCATCTACTTCAGATCTGTGTCATCGCCAACCACCAGAATGGCAAAGATACGCACATTCGAGCCATCAAGGTATTTACGCCAAGAAGGTAAGCCAGATTGTTCGCCTCGAGTTGACTAACGGCAAGCGATGCTTTTGATGAAGAACCCCTGCCGTATACAAGCAAGGCAATGACTGAAGCGTTCGGGATCAGATAAATTCATGCAGCTTTTCTCCTGGAAAAGAAACCTTTTCGCCAAGCATAGATAAGAGAACCTAGCACACCGACCCGCAAACCTAGAGTAGCGACGATTGCTGGACGCACGGCAGAATAGTACTCTCGGATAGCCACGCCCACCCAGTCCATATCTGCATCATGCGTCAATGTGGCACGCTTGATTTGCCTCGCGGCCTGACGTGCACGACGTGTCATGAGGTTCAATACAACGCGCAAGTCCCAGGCGCCAAAGGTTGGGAATTGCCATGTTGCGATGCTTGTATGGGGTGGGATGAGGTCGAGAAAGTCAGTGAGCACAGAGAGTGTCAGTCCCCAACAGAGCAAGTTGATGCCGTTGGCTGAACCCTCGGGAACAGATTTGGTTGGATCAAGCTTGATGGCGGCGAAACGCATACGACCAAACATGGGCGTGGCCAGTTTCTCTGCCAGCCAGCCGCCTTGACGCGCCAAGCGGGTACTGACATCGACGTACTCAACCGTCCTCGAGGCGGGTGATTGCAAGTTGTCTAGAGATTCCCAGTGAGCACTGCTTGTTAGTATGGGTATCTCGTATCGATGGACATACGAGGCAACCTCGGTTGGCTGAATAACAGGCACAGGCAAACCAGGCTGCTTCAATACATAGACATAGGAACACAAAGTCATCAGCATGTGAGTATTGAAGCTTGTTTTGACTTCGCGTTGATCAAGCGAGCCGACATACAACGCATTGTCATCTGTGAGGTCTAATCCGACCTCTTCCAACGTCTCTCGGCGGGCAGCTGCCTCGTCAGTCTCATCGGCCTCGCGTTTACCGCCAGGCAAGGCAACGTGAGCGGTCCAGCGATCACCAGAACGACTAGCACGTTTGATGAATAGCATATGCGGCTCAGCCTCAGCAAGCCAATCTTGGCGAGCTAGCTCATCGAGGCTAGATACAGGCTCAACTTTGTGATTGATAGTAGAAGAGCCACGTAGCTTCCAGCCAATGACGATGGCCACACTTGCACGCTTCTTGCAGTAGTCAGGCGAAGCAAGCAGGCGTTCACGACGACCCTTGAGCAGTTTGAGGGCGTCGAACAAGCCACTGTTCACCTCAGACATCTAGTAACGATGAAGCTATAGGGAGCAGCCTAGATTGTAGGAGCACAAGTAACGACAGGAGTGGTATGGTTTGATCAGGCCATCCTCTCGCGTGAATTCGCGTTGAGGTTGAATCGACAACAGCAACGCACACAGGCGAAGTGCGGCGAGCACGTACTACAATCGACCGAGAGCATGGTCAAAGTCCTGACCTGGAATGTAGCTGCACTGAGACCGCTTCCTCCAAAGCTTCCTGGTGGGAATCTTGCTAGCTTCTTCAAAGCTCAACAGGCCGACATTGTTTGCCTACAAGAGACCAAGATTGCAGATTACTCAAAGCTTACCAAGGAGCTTGCTGTTGTAGATGGCTATGAGAGCTTCTTCAGCTTCAGCGGAAAGGGATATGCTGGGATTGCGACTTTTGCTCGATGCGGGTCTGTAAAGTGGTGGACGGACAACCCATTCAATGTCGAGATTGGCAGTGTCAAACAGAAGGCTTCAAAAGCACAGGTGCTTGAGGATCCCGATACAGCAGTAGACACGTCTATCGGTCGCTGTGTTCTGACTGATCACGAAAGCTTCCTGTTGCTCAACATCTATGCTCCAAATGCCGGGCGTGGACCTGAATATCTTGCGCGCAAGTTCACCTTCTACAGTAAGCTAGAGCAGTGCGTTGCGAAGTGGCAAGCAGCAGGACGTTGCGTCATTGTGACGGGAGATATCAACACCGCTCATTCTGAGCTTGACATTTACAATCCAGAGCGGTTTGCCGAGACGACAGGTTTCATGCCTGAAGAGCGTCAGTGGATCACAGATTTTTTGAAGAAGCAAAACATGAGTGATGCTTTTCGGCGTCTACATCCTGACAAGCGGAAGTACTCATTCTGGGATCAAAAGCGCGACATGAGGCCAGGAAATCATGGCTGGCGGATCGATGCCTTCTACTGCTCAGATAAGCTCTTTAACACCGCTGAGGAGGACGTTGTCAAGAGCAATATCCTCAATGATGTCAGGGGATCTGATCACTGCCCAATAACACTCACGTTGCCCCAAATACAGCTCTCGGGCGAGCTCAAATGCAAAGACGCCAGCAGCAATAGACCGGAAGTGAATCAAAGACGCATCGACGGCTTCTTCTCGAAAAGCGCCAAGGGTCAGGGCGCGAAAACTGCTGCGAAGCGCGAGGCAACGACAGACGACGAGAAGGAGGATAAGAAACGACTTAAATCATAGCTGCACTGATTTCTTAAGCAGTCAGGTGTAATGAGGCCTTCGCTTTGTCTAGCAACTGCTGAGAACGTCGAGCAAGCCTGTGCCATCTGATGGCTTTGATTCCGCGCTCCTCGGCATCCCGTGGCGAAATGATTGGCTAACTCACCACGAGGGTAACACTTTGCCAAGACCTTCCATCCTTTGAGCTGCAGGCTGTGGCCGGTGTCTGAAGCAGTGACTGCCAGTGAGGCTGTGGGTCCACCTCACAAACATACCCAGACTGGCCGTTTGCCGTCGGCACATACTTGAAGATTGTTTATGATATTATACGGTGGCATGATCTGAAGCTACAACTGCTGCTACAGTGCACGCCAACATTTGTTGAGGGCAGGCTCCATCCGAGCTTGTCTTTGTGTGACGGTGGGAGCCTCGCGCTCGACAGCCTTGGCATCTGAAGCCAGTGCTGACGCTCTAGGACCTTGCTCCAGCTTTCCCTCTCTTCAGTGTCCTGATCATCGCTGCTAGCGGTCGAAGTATGGCCAACATCGATGCGAAAGCCATCGTCACGGTCATCTTCTTCATCGTCTCCATTGTCTTCATTCTATGTCCTGTACGCATACCTAGAACGAAGTACAGCATCAATCTGGCGACAGCTCCCCCATTATGCGTACTCATCTTGCTTGCCTCGACATGCATACCCATATCTGTCGTTTGGGATGGCATTCGTGGTACAGACGGTATCAAGCCATACAACATCATGATCTTGTTCTTTGGCTTGGCATACATGAGCATTTCACTGGATCTTACTGGTATTCTGCAAGCCGCTGCCTTTTGGGTCGCCAACAAAGGAGGCAAATCTGGCATCAAGCTCTATACCTACTTCTTCCTCATGTCTGTCATCCTGGCCGTTGTTCTAGGGAATGATCCAGTCATTTTGTCCGGCACGGCTTTTTTGGTATACTTTACGCGTGTCGCTGAGGTCAAGCCACTAGCCTTTCTCATTGCAGAGTTTGCTGCTTGCAACTTGGGCTCCATGGTACTGTTCGTTGGCAATCCGACAAACGTCGTGCTCTGTGAAGGCTTTGAGCTCGGGTACCTGGACTTTACTGCCTGGACAGCAATACCTTTCATCTTCACCGCAGTGGCAGGGTACTTGACCCTCTTGCTCGAGTTCCGCAAACACATTCCAAAAGAGATTATTGCACCAGATCTCGATCCAAGATCAGTGTTGATTGATCCTTTTGGAGCAAAGATTGGTGCAGCACTGATTCTCATCTGCTTGATAGTCATCATTGGCGTGTCGTTTGCTGGTGTTGAGGTTTGGGAAATTGCCCTCCCCTTTGCTTTAGCGAAGACTGTGTTTGATGTCAGCTGGGACTTCTACCGCTTCAAGAATGCCAAGCTGCCAGATAGTGTTGTGGTCGAGAAGAAGGCAGCAGCAGAAGTGCCTGATGCCCAAAAAGCGCGAGTGAATGCTGATGGAGATATTGCATTAACGGCCATGTTATCCGCTACCGCCAATTCGCCAGCGTCGTCGCCATCCCCAGCACGGCCAGCGAAAGCACAAGACTGGCGAACAAAGATGCAGGAGCGCTACTTCTACCTCAAGCGACGCTCACCAACATTCTTTACAACTGTCGAGCGTCTTCCATTTCCATTACTATCTTTCACATTCTCACAGTTTATGCTCGTTGAAGCATTGGTGTATCGCGGCTGGATCGACGTCTTTGCAGGATGGGGCGCAAAAGTTCTTGTGTACGTGCCTTCCACCATCTTCTTCATTGGCATTGTCAGCATCCTGCTCTGTACATTTGCAGGCACCAACATCTTGAGTACCATTCTACTCACCAAAATCATCAAGCAGATCGAGGTCACTCATGTGCTCTCGGAGAAGCTTGTCCGGGCAGCATCGATTGCTCTTGCAATCGGATCCAACGTCGGCGCCATTTCCGTCGTGTTCAGTGCAAGTCTCGCTGGTCTGCTCTGGAGGGCCATTCTGAAGCAAAAGAACATCCACCTGTCATCGCCCGAATTTGCGAGATGGAATTTGCCAATCTTGTCCGTTGTAACGGTTCTTGGCTTACTTGTTGTCTGGGCAGAGATCGAAGTCTACTACACTTACATACACAAATGATATGGCCTTCATTTATTTGATGAATTTTATTTGATGAATAGAAGTTCAAGGTTAAATTGACATTGGAAATTTATATGCTGCACATCGCAAAAGCGGCCCCCCTCTCGTTGTATCATCTCCCCCATTTACATAACAATACAATCTTTTTTGCTCTTCTTTTGCTTGCCATCGGATGCAGTCGAATCTCCTTTGCTTTGGAAGGAAGAGAACCCAGTCTTACTACTCACGCCGGTAGCGATGGACGCGCGCGTTCGCCCATTTGAGACCTGACTATTTTGACGCGTATCTGTCTGCTCACTTGATGCAGATGCAGAACCTTGTTTGGAGCCCTGTTTCGCATACACAGTGACAGAAGGCTCAGGCGGTCCATAAGAACGACTGCGTGTAGTGACTTCCCCGCGAGAGTACTGGATCTGTCTCGCGAGTTCGAAAAAGGCCTCCTCGACATTGATGCATTTTTTGGCACTCGTCTCGAGGAACGGGCAGCGCAAGCCGTTTGCGAGTCGTTTGCCATCAGCCACGGAGACTTCACGGTCTGCATCTCTGTCAGACTTGTTGCCGATGAGGACAAGCGGCATAGGCGCTTGCTCCTTGATTCGGCTCATCATGTCGACGAGGGGTAGGATTCTGTCAAAGGAAGCCTTGGAACAGACAGAATAGACAAGCATAAAGCCTTCGCCATCCCTAAGCATGTTAGCATTATTTGTAAGGTCATGAGCCCATACCGAATCCACTGATCCCGAATGAAAGCGTACTCCTCTTGGCCGGCAGTATCAAGGATCTCCAAAATACACTGCTTCTCATCCACCAAAACTTGTTTTCTGTAGGAATCCTCGATGGTTGGGTCATAGGTCTCAACAAAGTGGTTGAGGCACATTTGCAGCGTCAACGCTGTTTTTCCAATAGACGGCTCACCGAGAACCACTAGCTTGTACAATTGCATGCGAGATGACGACGACATGATGTGTCTGGCCCAGCGTCCTGAACCAAAAGAGTCGTGATTGTCTTTACGCGGACTGTCGCGTTCCTGACTAGACTGGTGGAACAAAGGCCCTTACAGATAAGAGGGATGTCGCGCCGTGTGCACTTCAAACGACCGAAATGGTGTTATTTGTGTCGAAAGAGGATGAAGAGAGTGTGAGTGGGGACAGATGCGAGGTTCTGGGCCGCAGTCCTTGGGCCGTCAGTGTGAGTAAGAGTGATCTGTCGCTGATGGGTGTCTGTCGTCCGCCAAGGCCGTCACAGGGAAGCAGCAGAAGGAGCGCGTTCGGGCTTCCCGTCACTTCGCTCTCTCTGTGGCCCAAGTCGCCCAACTTGACCCATTCACTGGCACTCACCCAAGGCGCCCACCCAAATTCGAGCTACGGCTTCTACACACAGGCCGATGGACTGCAGCATGGCAGCTGCTTCGTGACTCGTGAGTCGTGACTCGAATGATTGCACTTTGACACCGATTGACAGCCCTTGACAGGCTACTTGTATATGCCCATTCTCGACTTGTGTCACCCTGCACTCACCCTAACCCATTTCGAATCTCCTCTGCAGCTGAACCAGGCGACCAAGTCCATGGCACCGGACACAAAGCCGATTCTAGTCTAGCACTAGCAACTTAGCAGCAAGCCTCATATTCACGACACCACCTTGTAGCTACTCACTTCTTTGCAGTACTTTATGTCTGCCTGTTCAGCGTCCGGACGCTCCGAAAGCCTAGATAGGTGCTTGCAAATCTATGCAAATCCTATACCTGCACGCTTAAAACTCGTTTGGAAGCCGAGATGAGTCATTGTAAGTATGCGATCCATGCGATGTGTCACTTGCGGGACCAGGTTGCCTGAAGTCAACCAACGTGACGCTGATGCATCTTCTTGAAATCAATCATATGCTGCGCATGAGCACTGGCTCTAGCGCTAGTAGAACCTGTAGAGGAGTTTGAGGAGCTTCCCTCTACCAGCTGGCAAATTGCTACAATGCTACAACCTGAAAAGTCCTCGTTCAACTGAATGGCGACCTGTTATGCTCCAGCGCTTCAAGTCTCCGTTGCCTCTCTAGCTCTCCTACCGCCATGATGCATTGCTGGTCACTGCCATGTAAAGCGCCCTACGCGAAAATCTCCGCCTAGGTCAGTCAAGGCTCTTAGCCGGAAAAGATTGCTTATCGCCTCTTCGACAAGCTCAGTGATGTGCCCTCGGACCGGCCGAGTGCCACAAGGTCGCTTCGTCTGTCCAGCTCTCAAGATACCTGCACACCATGTGCAAGCTTCTTTGTCGAGTCGCTCGCGCTCTGCACCTTGTGCGCTTGACCAAGCGCCTATGAAGTCTGCTCTGGCGACGACATATCAAACCCAGTCGTCTCCGACGAGCTCACCGACGCGATTGTCAGCGGTCGGGGGCGTTCCTTGACGCTTTGCTCTTCCCGAGCAAACTGCCGCACCCTGCTGATGGGTGCTGGCATGGACGACATACCAGAACCATACGTCACAGTACGTCCCAACGAACCTTCTCGAACGCTTGCGAAATCTGCTCCACGAAGATCATTGTCAATGGTACTTCCTGCCAAGGTAGTCTGTCCCTTTGGTCGATGCTTCTGGATGAGCCATCGAAGTACGTCAAGCCACAGCTGATGGTCATCGCGCGTCTCGCATGTGAAGCGAATGGATTGATTGCCAGAGAGTAGGAGGAGGGATCTATCATGCCCGTCAGCCATTGTGCTTGTGTCTTCAATGTCCAATACTTCTTCAATCTGAAATCTGCGAATGCCAAGTTGCATGCCAACTGCAGGTCGCGTGAAAGACCAGCTCACTGCCATTTCGGAGAGACGCAGCGCGACAAAACGTCGGTGACGGACAGGTTCTACCTCCATGCCGCGACGCCACCTGAATAAGCCTGGCCGCGATTTGCGAACATACTTGTACATGTACGTCCCAATCATGCACTGTGCAATCATACGGGTCATTGGATTTGTTGTGGAAGCCCGCACCAGCTCTCCAATACCGTCACTCGAGCTCACAGATGAGGCCACGGTTCTAGTTTCGACTGATTTTATTGGGTATTTGAAGCGTTTGATATCCATGGTGAAAGACTTGGCCTTTCTCACCTCCAGCTGGTCGCTGAGGATGCTAGGTGTCCCCGCCGATGATGCAAACTGACTTGCAGTTGCCGCAGTCGCAGGCAGTGTCAACAACAATGACTGCACGCTCTTGTGTGTAACTGAGCGTGTTCGGCTGGAGACCAGCATGTCATGTGTTGGGACTGGAGCTGGGTTATTGAAGCGCTGCTCCGTTGTTGTGCTCTCATGTCGCTCCGATCGCTGATTTGATGCTCGGTCGATATCTGGTGCTGTGAGCCAGTCCAGCATATCTTCGCGCATCTTGATGAGATTGAGGATGCCAGAAGATGCAAGGCTGAGGCGCTCGGTAGCCAAAGAGGTCTCGGCATCCACCATTCCTTGATCTGTCTGTGTGCCGACAGAGATAGTGACCCGTGGCATAGCTTCATCAAGCAGATCAGACTCAGAATTGACTGACTCGCATACAGTCTCATCCTGTGGCTCTGGCGCATCTGCGCAGAGTCGGGTGCTGTCCGAGTCGCTGGAGGCGCTCGAATCAGCGTCCTCTGCCGCTAAGTCCACAAGCTCTTGCCACAATGAGTCCACCCTCGCAGGAACCGTAACGCTGATTTTTGATTTGGGACGAACAAGCCGATTGTGCTTTACAGCAACCTCCAACCTCGACTCTTCGGCTGCTGAGCCGCTTGGCGAGTATCTCGCCCCGCGAGGAGGGAATGTGAAGACGCTCGAATCTATACGGCGATGAAAGGTTGTTGCGGCCGTTTGCACTTCACCGACAGAATCATCATCGGCGCACGACGCAGTGGAGGAATCGGACGATGACGGTCTTTGCTCATCAACCACTGCCTTTCCATCGCACTGTTCGCACAAGGCAGGCGCGTTCTGCCGATACAATGCCTCAGTCTGAATGTCTTTGAGCTCTGCTTCGAGCTGCTTGACCCTGTCGGCTTGTTCGGCGAGCTGATTGTTCTGCTGTTGCAGCCGTCTGTTGGCCTGAGAGAGTGATTGCGTCGTCTGAGTCAAGTCTTCCGTCAAGCTTCCAAGTCTGGCCTCGAGCTCTTCTTGGCGCACCCTTTTCTTCTCCGTATCTACTGCCAGATGCTTTTGTACCCTGATGAGCTGCTCCTCCGATCTGGCCAAGTCTACGCAGACTCTCTCG